>JAPKLW010003355.1:0-25945 GCA_026898455.1 Plectranthus barbatus
GCAACTCTAATTACCATATAAAGAATCCGGTATTGTTTTAATATATATATAGATTAGGTTTTTTTTTTATATAGGTATATTTATATATATTTATTTTATAACTTAATTATCTTGGAATATTTCCCTATAATTCATTAATTATATTTTCTCTACAATAATAAAATATATAAAATAGAAACTTGTTGAGTGAATATAGAGTGTTTTTTGTTTGTTTATTTTCTCCATTATAAACCTTTTTGTGTTTTTTATTTTTTATTTGTCATATGTGTTCATAACCATTTTAATTTATAAAAGATGGAAAACTTTGTCTTATGACTCTTCCCCCCCGTTATATAAGATTAAATATGGTTTATTAATTTTCAAAATTAATAAATGAGATCTCTCCACATGTTATATAAAATTAAATCTGGTTCTTTAATTTTCAAAATTAACAATTGAGATCTCTTTTACTGGATTGAAATTCTCACTGCATTAACTAGACTAATAAGTTACAGTGTTACACTATACAGACTTTTTAGTTATTTTGGTATCAAAATTATATATGCACGATTTTTTTTTTAAAATTTCCTAAAATTTTGATTCCTTAATTACTCCATTTCAAAATTAACTTTTCTTTTCTTTATAAAAAAACTATAATATATAATATTACACCATAAATAGTTGGATTTTATAATAAGATAACTACATGATCTAAACCAACAAATTGCAATATCAATTTGAAAAAATATCTAACTCATTGAAGTATCAGTTTCAAAACATACACCGAATATCTGCATCAACTTTATCATCACCAACCCCTGTGTTTCGCGGTAATTTTTAACCCAAATTCATTCTCTCGTCAAACTTGTTATTCGCATGAATGCTCAAATTGCAGGCTTAGATAATGTAAATATATATGTTTAGATAAAAAAAAATATACTCAGCAAATCAACTCCAGAAAAATCAGTAAACAAGGAACAGAGACCGCATGATTTATTTTTTTAAAAAAAAACGGCACCCCCACCGTCGCTGATTTTTGTATATCCACTACTCGATCCCCCACTGTTGCTTGTGGCCACCGCCGCCGATTTATGCAGATCCATCGTTGCTCGTCTTTCTTGTGGCCACCGCGCTGATTTATGCTTATATATCCAGCGCTGCCCCTAGCTACCAGAAGCCGCAGAAATCGTGAAGAAGAAGAAGAAATTAATACACCGTCACTCGCCGTTGTTGTAGATTTCATAGTTTAATTCTAATTCTCGACGTTTAAAACTAGAAGAAATAGCACAAGTTGCGAAGAATACAAATCGAAATGGTAAATAATAATCATGCACCAGATATCACGGATTAGTTAATGAAACCGCCAGCTTTTAATTTACCCTAATGTCCTTCATTAAAAAACTAAGTGAGATTCAAATTAAATCACTAAATCTATCCGCCAGATATAATTAATTTGAGCCCAAAATCTAATCTCATCTAAAATATTGGGAGGTGATTAAAATTAGAACTCGTGAAGATAGCATGAAAACGAAGGAAATATCGACCCAGACTCGTCGGGTGATTTCCTTCCGTATCACCAGAACTGAACATATGGATATTTTTGTCCGAAACCCTAGAGATGTGGACAAATATAGCTAATTCGAATGTCAAGAATTCGAACCCACTATGTTTTATGATTTAAATATTGGTTCGAATTCAAGGAATTCGAACCCTTTGTAAATAATTTATTTTTAAATTAGTTTTATTGCAAAATCATTTAAATATTGGTTCGAATTCCTGAAATTCGAACCCTTTATAAATATGGGGATTTAGGGTTAGGGTTAGGGTTACGGCATTAGGATTTAGGGTTTATTGGTTATATTTATGGTTTACATGTATTTATTTTAATGTACGATATAAATAAAATAAAAATATATGTAACACAAATAAAGCACAAATTGAATTGAAATATTACAATAAGATAAGGGTCTTCTCGGAATGCGAACATATTAAAGATAATTGAAGAAATAAAAGAAAATCATCATAAAAAGTCTACTACATTAATTTAACAAGAAATCTAGTCCCCATTTTATTTCCGCCTCGTGAGCCATGTAGGGAGCTTCATGCCCTTTCTGATGCTCTTAGAAGAAGATGAATCTTCAAGCCCTTGATTTCCTAAGAAATCAAATGTGATAATTAAGAAAAAATGTACATCTTAATAAATGTTGTAATAGGAAATGTGAATAAATAAGTAAAAACATTGTTACTTGTCATGGTATAGTTTCCGTTGGATTGATCCGTACTGGACTGATGGGTAGTAGACGTGGTATGTTTGGGACTGGATTGTTCCGAATCAGATTGTTCTAGATTGGACCGGTAGGATCCATACTGTCTTCGATTGAATTGTTGTGGATTATAACTGGAGGACTCGTACTGATGAGGATTGGGATCGGACTCGTAGGGAATGGAATGGCTGGGATTGGGATTGGACTCGTAGGGAATGGACTGGCTGGGATTGGGATTAGACTGATTGGGATTGACATTGGACTGGTAGGTACTAATGAAGTCATCGAAGGTGCCGAAGAGGGATTCGTAGTTATAGTTATGTGAGGTAGTAGGCTGGTCATGAATATTCATGTTGTGATCTGGCTCAGGCTCTGGCTGTGGCTCAATGACTGGATGATAATTATCATGTCGGTAATAATGGTCTTGTGCATCGACATTACTCCTCCTCCTCCCACTGCCTGGCATGAACCCTCCTCGACCACCCCGTTGTTGCGGCACCCTAGGCGGTCTTTGGAGCGTTGATGGATCACTAAATATTGTAGAATGAGTTTGAGTCGTTTCGCTATGTGACCCAGAAAGTTCTAGTACCTTTGCGCAATAGTCAACTGCTTTTTTAAAATCTTCGCTAACTCCAGCATAAGAGGAGTAATGTTCAGTCCGCTCACGCAATAACGACATCACATTGCTCAGACCACTCTTCTACATAAAATCATTATATACAATAATAGACCAATTTGGATTTAGTTCAAAAAGTAATAAACTATATAAATATATGAAAATAACTTACAATGAACTGCAGCTCATCCCCGTGTCCCATGTACCCCTGTGGTGTGACATTTTCCCGAGTGTGACTTGGATTAGCCACAAATATGACTGTTCTCTCCATGAACCACTGGAGGTAGTCAGGCGTCATGGTTTCGCCTCCGGTTACAATCTGTTGATTATTGAGAAGCACTTCATCTTCATTGTTACGTTTATTCCACTTATCGATAAATTCAGCGCGACGCGTTCTCCAATTGTTTTCAGCTCTGATTCTTTGCATATCATGCAGGACTTCTCACATTTCTCGATGGTCCAGATAATCGGAATTAGGAATTACCTATATGCGGCCTAACTGTCGAGCCACCCTCTCCGGATATATGGCCTCAATTACCTCAAAGAAAATGAGGTAGGTAGTGGATACCCAAAGAGTATGGTTGTTCGTGACGTACTTAATGTTGTACGGCAAGAATATAAACTGTATTTATAATATGTTAAATATAAATACGTTAGTGGATTCAAGTAATCAATGTACATGCAATAATTCTATTTACCTTGTTTTCTTGTAACAAAGTCAATTGACTTCGATACGCCTGAAGGTTATTGCGTGTGATGTTTGAGCGACTCTTCGGCATAGCCCACCTAAAATAAAAGTATTTAAAAAATATTAAAATTTGTTTTTGAATGGTGGTCGTTGCATATTCTTTTACCAAAAAAACATAAAATTACCTCGAAGCTAAACAATCATTTTCACGAGCTTGTAATAAGTGAATCTCTGGTCGAATAGATATGATTCTCTCCCAAGCCCAAACCTAAATTTGAATATAGAATAATTAATATAATACGAGATTGAGAAGTTAATAATATAATTAAAAACTACTAAGAATATAATGTTACCTGCAACAATACCAAACACCAAGCTATACTTTTGTTCGGAGAATTCTTTCCAATCATGGAGGCCTTGCAAAGATTGCGGTAAAGAACTGCTAATAAAGCACTGCCCCAACTACAACAACTGTTGATATCGTCATTGTTGGTATCTTCAATGAATACTCGAATAACATGGTAGTACACGTTGTTTGTTGACATATCAACAAAGAAGAAACTGCCGAGTAGGTAGACAACAAAGCACCTTGCTATCTGTATATACCATTGTTGGTTTGCATTTGGTGGTACAGGCAAACAGATACGGTCCTCTACGCATTTGAGGTTCATGCGGTTTTTGGATAGCTTTGGTACCACACCCAATTCACTTTGTAAATACGTTGACCAGCCTTTATTTGATTCGGCGTCGGATCCTGTTACTGCTTCTCCGTCGACCTTGATGTTGAATAGCAATTCCACGTCTTGGAGTGTTAGTGTGGCTTCTCCAAATGAAAAATGAAAAGTGTGCGTTTCCGGACGCCATCTCTCAACCAAAGCCTGAATCAGCGGCCAAACTAATTGTATGGATAGAGGCAAATCGTAGAACTGCAGGACTCTCCAAACAAAATTATTGCCAGAAATTCGAGTGTCTTTGAATCGTGGCAATAATTCAGTCCAAAGTTTTGTATCAGATCAGTGACACATTAAATTTTCTTTGGCCCATTCATGTCCGTGAAAAAATCCAAAAGATCTATGTGATTGTTGTAAATCTAACGAATCGGTCTTAATTGGCCCCTGAAAAATAACTTTTTCCATCGTAAGTGATAGAGAAAAACAAGATGTTTTTTTAAAAATGAAAAATGATGGGAGGAGATGATAATTGAAAAAATTGTGAGTAAGAGAGATTGATAAATGAAAATGAATGTGAAATATGAACATTAAATACTTATTTGGCCAAGGCAAAAACTTGCGTTAGGCAGGCCTAAACGGTTTAGGCGGGTTTTATCCTACCCAAATGGGTTCACCCATCCCAAATAGGGTATACTATATGGGTTTGGGCTTGGGTTAATGGATAAAATCCGTCTAAGGCTTGGGTTAATGGATAAAACCCGCCTAAACTGATTAGACCTGCCTAACCCAAGACCTTCCCTTTGGCCAAATGTTAAATACAGCCCGTGATTCATTTATTTTTGTTGCATGCCACAATCATCCATCATTTTTTTTGGCACATTATGTACTCCTTTCAAAATCCCTTGTTGTATGGGATCACATGCAATTTTTTTTTTAGATTCCACTTGTCAAATCACTCGATAAAAAATAATTCCATAAAAAAATATATTTTTTAATTTTTTTGAAATTCCATAACTCGAATTTTTGGATTATTGAAATGAGTTAAAAAAATAAAAATAGTTTCTAATTTGATGAATTCGAAATAATATGTAAATTATAAAAAGTTTCGAATTCCACAAATTAGAATTAAAAAATATTAATTAATTATTTCGAATTTGTCAAATTCGAATGAATAAATATTTTTTTAAATTATTGTATTATTTTTATTTTTAATAATTACTAACTCCTTCTATATAAGGAAGGCTTTGGATACATGTAACTCAAGCAAATAACCTCCCTTCCAAACAAACACATGGCCTCTATTCCACTCAAACAAAATAATTTTGAGCAAAGTGGGTTTTTAGCTAGGAACTCATTCATTAATCGTCCAATATCCTTTCTTTCTGTAACGCCCCCAACTGACCTTCCCAATTTGAGGTCGCGTTACATTGATGTTTCAGGTTTTGTCAAACACTTCTTTGCTCAATTATAAATAAGCGGAAGAATTTAGTAATAAAAGAGATTTATAAATAACAGTAAAAACATACTTCGAGTCATGAGTTTAAGTTAAAGCAATTAAACAGTACACAAGTCTGGGAAGGAAAGATCAGAGAGTGTAGCAGCGTGTGTGATGCGTGGTGGAGATATGCATATGGAGATGCATATCTCAGGATCTATAAGTTTACAAAAATTATAAGCTGCTCTGTTTACACCTCCGCTTGCCATCCATGCCGCTTAACCTGCGTATTTTAGAAATAATACGAGGGGCTGAGTACTAATGTACCCAATGGAAAACATGCCCGAAAACATACATTATATAGGAGACATGCTATGCAACTCACACAGATAGACACGGGGTTTTGTTGAAAGGAACCGTGCTATCTAAAACATTTTATTTTATGCGCATCTAAGTATGTTATTATATCTGTTATCATAGTTGTAAGCGGAAGCTGGCCCACTTCCAAGTTACGATGATTAGTTATGAATGATTCAATATTCAAACTTACTATCATCTAAGTGCACAAATCTCGGTACATTCTTCGAGATCCGATCGCATTCTGTCATTCACTTTCTCACAGACTTACAATCCCATCACTTCAACCAAACTTTCATACCAAGGCATCAAACCTTCACGATTAATAAGAGTAGCGCATGTACTAACATTACATGGTTCTTGTCTTATCAATAACTCTCTGTTATTAGCTTTCAACAGAGGACAGATATAATAGCACAAAAACATACATAGCAATTCTCAATTAAAAACAAAGCAGTTTTACACATTTTGGAAAACAAAACACACATTTGTTTTTATACTGAAATAGTTTCCCACCTGATAATTAGCTTAGAGTTAGATGCTTCTGGCTAGTGTGAGCTGACTGACCCTCGCTTTCAATTTCCTACAAGTAAATAGGAATAATCGAGTCAGAACGGATGATCTAGGTCAACAATAACTGAATCGTAAATAACTGAGACCTAAAAGGATTAGAATTAGATAACATGTAAATTGACTCTTCTCTTCATGCCTCTGTGTCGATTGACAGGGTTCTGTGTCGGTCGACACACCCTTCTCGGTCGAAAGGCTTTCTGTCGACATAGCCTATGTCGACTATTCCTGTCGATCGACATGTCTCCTGTCGAACGACAAGAGTATGTCGATCAACTCCTCCGATTGATGTCCTTATCGGTCGATACAATCTCTGTCGACCGACAGAGGTACTCAACATACTCTATGTTCCACACCTTGTGTCGATCGAAACACATCCTGTCGACCGACAAGATTGTTCGATCGACTACCCGACAGAAGGCCTCCCTGTCGATCGACAGGATTCCTGTCGATCGACAGGAGTCGTCTTCCTCACGGGTTTGCCGGAGACAGAACCTGCAACTCGCCATTTCTCAAGATTTTTCCGACCGATTACACATGCAATCCCATTTTTGAACTCCCTAGACCACTAGGAATACGAATAACAACTTGAAAACTTAATTTGAGCACAAAAATGAGGGTTAAATGGAAGCTCACCGGAGCACTCTTCTCACGACGGCGGTGGCAATTCTGGTGGTTAAACTCACCTCTCTTGGTGTCCGATTGCTCCCTACAACCTCAGGAACACGATTAAATCATCAAAACTCTTATTCACGGCCATATAAATGAGATTCAAACATTAATCTCCAAATTCAAATTAACAAACCCACCTTACTTCTCTCTAAGGTTTCTCCGTCCACCCTTCACTTCACGGTGGCCACCCAATACCAAATTGAAGCCGGAAATGAGAGCTATGCAACGGTGGTGGTGGTTCGACGAATGGTGGCTGGAGCTAATCGAAAACTCACCGGAAAGTTGACGGGATTTTGGGGTTGAGGGGGGTTTTCTCTCACTCTCTCTCTAAGTTATATCACAAGGTGGAAAAGTTTATGTTATGAATTCTCCTCTTATTTATACTTCCAACATGTAATATCATTTCTTCATGAAATTCTTATAACTCATGATTTAATTCCTCACATCTTATGATATTCTTTCAATTAATAATAATACCAAGCTCCTTATTTCAATGCTTCCCAAATCAAGAATAAGTAATATCAATGCTCTCAATTTAATAAAATTCTCTTTATTGACTCCGAATAAATAATACATGGTCAGTTATACATGGGGTATTACATCCCCTCACCCTTATAAAAATTTTCGTCCCGAAAATTACAAGCTTCGAACAGAGCGGGGTATTTCTCCTTCATTTTGTCTTCCAGCTCCCAGGTTGCTTCTTCGTTCCCATGGTGGTTCCAAAGCACCTTTACAAGTGGGATTGACTTATTCCTCAATTCCGGAATCTTGCGATCCAAAATAGCTTGCGGTTGCTCTTCGTATCTCAAATCCGGACTTATAATTACCTCTTCTTGGCGGATTACATGTCTGGGATCATAGACGTACTTCCTCAGCTGAGACACGTGAAATACGTTATGAATGTTGCCCATGCTCGGGGGTAGAGCTAATCTGTATGCTACTGGACCAATACATTCTAGGATCTCATATGGTCCAACATATAGCGGTCTCAGTTTTCATTTCACCCCGAAGCGTATTATTCCCTTGGAAGGTGAAACTTTTAGGAATATCTTGTTCCCCACTTCAAAACATAATTCAGCCCTCCTTGAGTCGGCATAGGACTTCTGCCTACTCTGCGCTTCCTTAATTCTCTCCCTGATCTGTCGGACTATCTCGATCATTTCGCTTATCGTGTCTGGTCCTACAACCTTTCGTTCTCCTACCTCATCCCAGTATAGAGGCGAACGACACTTCTTCCCATACAAGGCCTCGTAAGGAGCCATTTCGATTGTTGCCTAATAACTATTGTTGTAGGCAAACTCAATCAAAGGCAAAATCGGCTCCCAACTGCTTCTTCGGTCTAAGACCACTGTCCTCAACATGTCTTCGAGAGTCTGGATGGTTCGTTCAGATTGACCATCCGACTGAGGGTGGAACGCCGTGCTGAAATTCAGGCGGGTCCACAATTCCTGCTGTAGACTCATCCAAAATCGAGATGTGAATTTTGCATCTCTGTCAAACGTAATAGATTTTGGCACTCCATGCAGTCTGACTATTTCTCGGACGTAATTCTGGGCTAACTTATCTGACCCATAGTTTACTTTAATCGGTAAAAAGTGAGCACTCTTCATTCGACGATCTACGATAACCCATATCACCGTATTTTCTTTTTGTGACCTTGGTAACCCCGTTACGAAGTCCATGGTGATATGTTCCCATTTCCACTCAGGGATGTCTAACGGTTGTAACTTCCCATACGGCCGTTGATGTAACGCCTTAACTTGCTGACATACCAAACATCTCTCCACATATAAGGCTACATCTTTCTTCATACCATCCCACCAGTACTTAGTCTTCAGATCTTGATACATCTTAGTACTTCCTGGGTGAGCGGTATACAGCGTATCATGTGCTTCACTTAATATCTCATTTCTCAACTCTTTGTTGTTTGGCACCAAAATCCTGTCTCGGAACAACAATGTACTGTCAGGTGCTTCTCGGTATTCTCCCACTGGCTTAACCTTCAGTTTCTGACGCAATCTCTCAATCTCTGTGTCTTCCTTCTGTGCCTCAAGAATTCTTTTCCTCAAATCCGGCACTACTGTCAAAATTGCCAAATCACATCTCTTCCTCTCCGAGGGTGATATTACTTCCAGGTTAAGTCTTTCAAACTCTCTGATTAATTTGGTTTCTCTCGTAAGCATGCAGCCTAACTGTGCTTCTCCCTTCCGGCTCAGGGCATCTGCTACTGAATTTACTTTTCCCGGGTGATAGTTGATCGTCAAGTCGTAGTCATTTACAAGTTCTAACCATCTCTTTTGCCTCATATTCAAGTTCTTTTGTTCGAAGAAGTACTTCAAACTCTTGTGATCTGTGAATATGGCACACTTCACTCCATAGAGATAGTGTCTCCAGATTTTCAGCGCGTGGATTACGGCTGCTAATTCCAAATGAGGGGTTAATCCTTCATAAAAATGGCATACCTGCATCTCAAGATCAATCCCATGGCCGGGGCACATCCTCAACAGCTCTTTGTATCTCTTCCAAGCTTCATAGAGGGTCTCATCGTACTTCTGGCTGAAGTGAGTGATGTCGGACTTCCTCTTCATGATGACACTGGGTGGGAAGAAGTTGGTGAGGAACTCTGCTCGGAGTTGTGCCCATGTGGCAATTCTGCTCTTGTCCAAACCAGCAAACCAAGACCGGGCCTCATCCCTGAGAGAAAAAAGAAAACAACCGCATCCGGATGGTGTCTTGGGGCACTCTGTTCTGCTTGATTGTGTCGCACACCTCGATGAACTGACTGAGGTGGCCGTATGGATCCTCAATGGCCTTCCCTGCATACTGGTTCTGCTGGACCATCTGAATAAGGCCTGTCTTCAGCTCAAAGTTGTTGGCATCAATGCCAAACTGGAATCCCGACTCCTCTCTCTGTGGCAGGAAGCGATCAAGAATGGATCTTTAAGGCACCACAATTCGCCTTTCAGGGTTTCCTTCATTGGCCAGGGCTGCCAGTCTGGCAGCCTGCTCTGCTTGAACTGCTTGTGCTACTTGAAGTTGCTCCCTGAGTTGTCGGACCTCATTCATGAACTGTCTTTACTCCTCAGGAGTCATTTTTTGAAGTTGTGCTTCTGGTGGTTGCTCCATCTCAGGCTCTTTTTCCTTGCTATTTCCTTTGCTTTTGTTTCTCCTACAGGTAGCTTCAATTTCTGAATCGAAGGCTTCAAGATTCTTCCCCCGAGCTCTTGTGTTCATGCACCTGAAGAGAAAACAGAAAACTGGGAATCAGTCTCTGTGTCGACCGACAGGGAGGCTGTCGATCGACACAGATTCTGCCTCTGTGTCGATCGACAAAAGCTTTGTCGATCGAAACAGAAGCAAAAATCTCACACACACGCACGCGAACAGAAAAAAAAACTCAATCCAGAAAATATCAAAACAATCCAATAACAAGACAAAATTTGACTATCCCCGGCAACGATGCTAATTTGATCGACTGTAAAAATACAGCAGCAAATAAATTTATAATAACCCGAAGGCTAGTCGAACCCACAGGGATAGTACAACGAAATCATCTCATGTACTGGACACAGTTTATCTATTCTTTGTTTGAGAAATCCAAAGTTTGAATAGGGTTTTTGTTTTCAAAACAGAAAGTAACTTGAGAATAAAATTCAATAATAAAAAGCACAGATTCTAGGGAAATCAACCAATCCAATTCAACATGCATAAACAATCAATCCAAACCCAAAATAATTATTAAGGTGGGAAATCTGTTAAATTGGAATTAATTCCTTTGTTGGGCAATTAAAACCTAGATTACTAGAAAGTGAATTTCACCCTTCATTCTCAAGAACACAAACTAGTCAATCCCAATAAAGATACAGATTTGAAAACCCTACAACTAATTCTTCCTTTTGAGACAGAAAATAGTTGTATCAAAATTCTATTTTCCTATTATTAATTATCTCCTCTCGGTCTCAAATTAATAACTATAAACCTAATCCAATTTTCATCTCTCGATCCTTCAATTAAAAATAGATTTTAAAATCAAAACCATAGAATTTGAACCAATTAATTAGGGTTTAGAATTAATTGAATTAACACATGCTAAAGAGGATGGAAAACCCTAGAACTTGTTGAGGGCTCTAGCCTAACTTAATTGAAATAAACATTGCAATAAATATAAATAAGCTTACTTGAATCATTAAAGAAATAGGAACCTTGAATGTCTTGAAAAACTCCAATGAATTCAGTAAAACAGAGAAAAAAAAAAGATGTAATTTCGTGCCTAAGAGATCATATTTATAGAGGGGGAAAAAGACCTAATTTGAGTATTGGGAAAATATAGCAAAAACTGCCAAAACAGGCCAAAAATAGCCTTCTCGGACATCTGTATCGATCGACAGGCAGGCTGTCGATCGACACAACCTTCAAGATCAAAATTCGGGCTGAATTTGTGTCGATTCTGCAACTTTGACCTCTGTTTCGATCGACAGAAAGAATTTCGATCGACAGGAATGTTTTGACCTCTGTTTCGATCGACACAAATCCTGTCTCTCGACACAGAAACATCTGTCTGCACAGTCTCACGGTTTTGGCCATAACTTCCTCTCCCAAACTCCGATTGACCCGATTCCAGTTGCGTTGGAAAGATAACTCCTAGATCTTTCAAATACCATGCTCCATTAGCTCAGATTCCACGTGTGGAAGAATTCGTGACTGTTCCTTTGAACATCATCTACTTTCGGTACGAGTTTCCAATGAATTTGGCCTAAAACCTGCAAAAATCACCCATCAAATGCATAACACCCTCTAAAATAGACTCATGCACAATAATAAGTAAAAACATAACATAGAGCATTTGAAACAATGGAGAAAAATATAGATAAGTGAGTATAATTATGAGCTTATCACCTTTCTACTTCATTCAAGTAGATTTCTAAGGCATCTACTGTTTGTGACTTTTCATGCAATAGATAGACATAGCCATAACGTGAATAGTCATCGATAAAAGAAATAAAGTACTTTTGCTTTCCGAAAGATTGAACATCGAAAGGTCCACATATATTAGTATATGCACAATTTCAAGAAGCTGGGTGCTTCTTGTGGCTCCTTTCTTTTTGTGTTTTGTTTGTTTTTCCTTTAATACAATCCACACAAATATTCAGGCCCGTAAAATCTATATCAGGAAGGACTTCATTCTTTACATGTCTTCCATTCTTTCTCTAGAAATATGACCCAAACGCTTATGCCACAATAAAGCAGAACTTTCATTCACTAAACCACGTTTAGCGCCAACATTATGATGCATAGTTAAAACAGTTTCAGAATACAATCCATCCAATTTTAGTTTATATAAACCATCACATAGAATATCAATACCAATGAGATGATTATGCTTAAATAAAATGAAACATCCATTACCAAAATTGAAAGAGTATCCAGTAACATTAAGTTTAGATAATGAAACAAAATTCCTAGATAAACTAGGTACATAAAGAGTTTCAAATAAATCTAAATGATGTCCAGTGTCAAGGATTAAACGATAAGTCCCGACTGATTCCACTGGAGCTTTTATTCGATTTCCCATGAAGACGAACTTCTTATTCGGGCTTATGGTTTGGATTGTAAGGAATCCCTGCATTGTATTATAAACATGAGTCGTACATCCAGAATCAATCCACCAAGTTTTATGTGGAACTTCAGTTGAAGTTGATTCGAAACATACATAAGCATTAAGCTTACCTTTCCTTTCGAGCCAAACCTTACGTTTCGGACAATCCTTTTGGATATGTCCAGGCTTTCCACAGAAGTGACAATTATGGGTCTTTGATTCTTTCATCTGGATCTTACTAGAAGTCTCATTGATCTTTAATAGCTTCTTATCCTTACCATGTTTCTTCATGAATTTCTTTCCAGCTCCTTGATTGCCTTGGTGGCTCACATAATGGACTGAATGACTTCCCAAACTCTTAAGTCTCATTTCCTCTTGCACCAACATACTGTGCAGTTTATGCATATTCCATTTATCTTTCATGGTATTATAGCTTATTTGAAATGGGCCATATTTAGTTGGTAACGAGTTAATGATAATCTGTACTAGGAAGTTATCATCCACAGTCATTCCCAAGGTCTTAAGCCTTGCTGCAATGTTTGTCATTTCAATGGCATGTTCATGCATAGTACGTGAACCATCAAACTTCATGGTGGTCAGTGTACTCATTAGTGTCCCAGCAAGAGACTTATCAGCTGTTTGAGAGCGCTCTCCCACAAACTTCATAAATTCTGAAGCTCCTCTTTGGTGAATATATCTTTCTAATATATATTCATAGCAGTCAGTTTCCTTGTCTAGGATACTGATTCTCACGGGCGTGTGCCAACCACCTGAGTTCTGGGAAGATTAGTAAACATCCAACCACCGGGAAGAAGGCTGTGGGGTGCTGTCCTCACTTCAAGCTTAAGACTAAGTCCGCAAGGAGTTCCTAGGCGAGTGCCATAGCTGACCGAAGGACGGAGGCGCCGACGGACTGTGTATACATCGTAAGGAGGCTTGTGTTTACTTAGTGAATTATCCAGACATTGGGTCTGAAGAGTGGATGTAGGATATTGAGATCCGAACCACTATAAATCTTGTGTGTTGTTTACTGTTTTACTTTATACTTGCTCTATTTTTCTGTTTCGCAAACTGGCTTTTGAAACCTTCAATATTTGTCCAAGACCAGAACAGACCTAAGTTTAAGTCTTCTACACACCAAACTGACTATATATACTCTATTTACACGAACTAGTGCAACTGTCATTTATTATTTCTACTGCGTAAACAAACCTTCTGCTGCACAATTTAGCACTCTGATTTCGGGACCAACACTTGCTTAGCCGAGACTCTGCTGTAGCAGCTTCTCGACGTGTTACAGTACACTGCTCCAACTCTTGCTCTCCCAACTCCTTCTTGTATCTCAACCTGCTACAATTTACTGGGTATCGACTTTTCTTGATTAATAAATGGTCAATTATCTTCTTAATTTGCTTTCAACAATTTATTTATATTCTTACACTTGTTATTTTCGTATAATTTCCTATTTTTTCTCCTTGGTTCCTTGGGCTTTGTATCCGCACAAAATCGAACCTTAATATTTTCGCACCCACCATGGTGCCCTTGCAACTATAACCTTTGTATTGCTAGAATGGCTGGAAATAACTCTCGAAACAAGAAAAACAAGGCTCTACAGCCGCAAGACATAATCCCGACCTTCCCACCACCATGCCCTTTGGCTTTGGTGGACCCATCAATCATACGAATGATGGAGCAGCTGAAGGCCAGTCAAGATGAGATAGCCGCAATGAACAAGCAATTGGAAACCTTGCGGAAAACTAATCAGAGCCTCCAGGAAGAGAACTGATGCCTGCGGGAACAACTGCCATTGTCACATCCTCAACCAGAGATGTTCGCGCCTAGCAACTTGGAGCAGAGACTACCAATCCACCTAAGAGACCTCACTGAGGACTTCAAACAAGGCATAAAGGATTTAACATTAATTTAGAGAATTAAAAATTCTTTTCAAACCGAACTTATAAACAAAACAACTTTATAGAATAATTTAACATATATGGATTCTCTTCATTTTAATTAAAACGCATATTCATATTGATTCGTGACAATTAGACAAATGTCCTTGGATTTAAGTTTAACACCCTAAGTTTAAGTTTAACACAAATGTTTCGCTTTCTTTACCTATCCAATAAACAAAAATGATGGAAGAAACATGTGAATTCTAAAGTCAGATCCATATGAATGTCAAAACGTTTTCCAATGAAAATTATTCATTTGAATAAGATTATTTGTTCATTAGAAACTTCAGGGGAACTAAAATAAGATGAATATTTTATCTTACCAATTAATGAGTGGGCCTACAGTATGTACCTTTCATTTTCAAAATCCAAATCCGACTGGGATCCATTTGATGATATGTATGACTAAAATTTTAAAAAAAATAAATAAGAAAACAGTTTCCACGCCAACTGCACAGAATGCACGAGCCCAAATCTGAGGGTACTAAGGCGAAGAAACGTCACGCGCGCGTCGTCGTGTCAACTGTGTGGGACCACTCATAAATTGGTGATTGGTCATTCTGCAAGAAATGAAATATATTTCTTGCATGTAAAAGAGCCAACCCTCCTATCAACTAGTACTTGTGAAGAAGTCGGGCCGACTTACATGTTAAATTGAGTACACTTTTCTAAATTTTTTTTTCTTAGTAATAAATATATATATTTATTATTTTTTATATATATTTTTACATATTATTTATATATTTTTTTATATAATATATCCCTAATTTATTTTACTTGTATCCCTTATTTAAAATTTCTGGAACCACCTGGGACTCAGCAAAGCCTTTGGAATTTGGAGGATGAATCCTCTGCTGTGGACCTGTGGTGCACCATTCTGTGCATCCGCATCATCCATTTTTTAGTTTTTCTTTCTTTTGCTTTTATATTTTTCTCTTCTCTATTTTACTATTTTTTTTTTCAAATTTTGTCCAAGATAATAATTATCAAATTAATTTCTTTTTTTATAACTAAATTTGATTTTCACATTATGAAAATTCAAATATCGACTAATTATTTATTATTTAATTGAAGTTATCATATTACTTGTTAATTTATGTTGGTTTTGTTATTAGATTATAATTTTATAAATTCATTTATTTTGTTTTTTTTTATTCTGGTTTGCTGTTAAAATAGCATTTTATAAATTATTTATTTTGTTCTTTAAAATAAAATATGATAAACTTAATTATGAAATAATATAAAATTTGTTAAAGTTGAGCTTTCATACTGAAAAAATAAATTTATTTATGAAATGGAGACTAGTTGATAATTATTATCTTAAAAATATTTAAAAATTATTGATAAAATATAACAAAAAGAATTAAAAGAAAAAAGAAATGGATGATGTGGCACCATTTTGATGCACAGCACGGTGAAGTGGAGAGCAGAGGATCCCATCCCAAACCTAAGTAAAAGAACATTCCGCATAAAAAGACGCCTTCCTTTCCGAGTATTATTTTGTCAACTAAGATTAATTTTATTCAATCCATGACTGTGCCTTGAGAGTATATATATGCTAATACAATTTAAACAAGTTAGAACCCAAAAAGTGAACAAATATAGTTGGTGGAAACTATATTTAAAAAATTGTTCATTCACACTTTCAAGAAAGTATTGTGGAAACTAATTTATAGAAGTGATCAAGAAATGAGGAGCACTAATGAGAGGAGGATAAAAAAAATTAAAGTTAATTTATAAAAATGATTTGAAGAAAGTATAAAATAGAATATGTTTATCGTAGAATCAAAGTACTTTTCAAATACGTTTCGAAATCAAGACACATAAACTGGAAGAAAAGAAAAAAAACTCTCAATTAATTTACGATATAGTTGTAATCTTTGTATTACGATACCACGACATATTAGAATAAATTTAGTATTTCAATAGACTTAGTGGTCTCATAAATCTTAAAAAGATATGGTATTTTATTTAATAGGAGTAAAATAATTTCGTGCAACGCACGGGTGAAATACTAGTTTATATGAAAGTACTTTATTTATAGAGTTGAAAATAGAGAATACCCATTTACACTATAACACATATAAAAAATATCCATTTCTTATAACACATATAAAAAATACCCAATTGCATGTTTTTTACTTAAATACCCTTTTGTAGTTATTCTAATTTTCATTTCTAATTTTGTTTTCTAATAATTTTTAATCTAATTTCTTTTAATTGTTGATGTAGTTCTTTAATTGTAGATTCTAAATTTTCTATGTCAGAACTAAGTTGTCTAATTTCCTGTATATTTTCTTTATCAACAAGTGTAAATTTTCCTACTAGACAACTATAAGCAGTATGAGTTTCAAGATATTCTTTTCGTAATTTTTGTTGCATCAATTCATCAGTATAAGGAAGATATATGCCATTAATTTTTATAACGGTGGAACTAGGCATAATATTATATTTTATCATTTATTTCTGTAACTACTGTTTTTAATTCTTGTATTTGTTTATTCAGTTGTGTTATTTGATTTTCTGAATGTAGTGTTTGTCTCTTTAGTGGTTCAGGCCATTTATTTTGGCTTATATTACTTGTACTTGATCTTGCTTGTTCTATAATATTTTTTGAGATTGGTGTATTATTTTGAATTCTTTGCGATGAACTTCGTTGAATGAATTTTTGTAGGCTATTATCTTTTTTTATTACAGTACTTGTAGTACTTAATAGTTCATCTGTATATATCCTATCTCTATGTTGAAAACTTATACTTAAATTACTATTAGTTAATGCATAAGATACTTTGTAACTTACAGTAAATGGTATGTCTGCGGGTCTCATTAAATCTTTTTTAAGAAAATTACATCGGACTCCAATTGCATCATTAAAGGTTTGTGTTTGGAAAGGAATTCCATATTGTAATGCAACATTGAATTTAATGATGTCAAAACCTAGATTGCCATCTATTCCTCCTATAATTTTATCTTTTTCATCCAAAATTCTATTGTCAACAATTTGTAATTGTACAGGTGTGTCTATTGCTGTGTAATAAGTAGATTTTAATATTATTTGTATTATTCCAATATGTATGTATCCTAATTTCTTTTGATCTTTTTTAGGTATTTTTTCTATTTTTTCTTTTATTCTTTCTTTATTCATTATGTATGCTTGGAATTCATAATTTGCTTGATTCATATATACTACTGATTCTCCACTCATTAATCCATAGTATACTATATTTTCTCGATTTAGTATGTTTGATATTCTTTTATTAAAAGTTGGAATTTCTATACTTTCTTTGGAGTTAAGTGTAAATTCTCCCTTTTTCGTACTTTATTTATTATTTTCTTATCGAATATTATATCAGTCAAGTATTCTCCCATTGATTCTGCTTTTATTATTTCTTTTATATCTTCTCTATCATCTTGATCTTGCTCCGAGCTTTCTCCTTTTTCAAAAATATTCATAGTAATTGTTTAATATTTTCTTTATATAAATTTATACGTGGAATTTTAAATTTTTCACCTTGTATTTTTAGTATTAATTCTTTACTTTTTATTTTATAATTAAAGTTTTCTAAAAAATCTATTCCTAATATTATTTCTTTTTGTTCTTGTTTAGTTCTTCCATCGATTGGTATTTCTATTTTTATTGAAAGTGTTTTACTAAAAATAATATTAACAGATGTATATTTAGTGTTTCGTACTGGAGTTCCTTCGAGAGTAATATATGTTACTTCTGGATATAAATCATAAATTTCTGTTGCTAGATCTTCACTTATAAAACTTGTACAAGATCCTGTGTCTATTAATGCAACAACTAATTTTCTGTTTATACTTGTTAGTATATGATATTGATTATAATTATTATGATCTAACTTAACTTCTATGTTCTTCATATCATTTATTACTCTGTCGGGCCTGCTATATGCTGTCACAGCGATATAGGTTGCCACTTTGACATTTCATGCTTGATATGTTGAACCTTGTTAAAGAGTTGTGTGATTTCATACCTGAAATGTTTCTTCTTCAAGATCTCAAGATCAATTCGGCAAGGTAGCTTCTTTGCTGTAGCCTTCTTCAGATCCTTCAGAGATCATATGTAGAGAAAGAAACTTTTCATATATGAAAGATATGTTACAATGGAAAGTGTGTTCCCTCCTAATGAGAGAGCCACCTTATTTATAGGCGACGAAAGGTCTGCCTTTTACATAATGGAGGGGTACCACTTCACATGGAGGGGTACCACTTCACATGGAGGGGTACCACTACACAGTACAAACTAATAATTTACATAGTAGAAGTGAAAAATACAAAAATAGTGATGTTTTTTCACATCTTCTTCTCTTCTATTGTCTCAAAGTCTGCATCTCCGTCGGTGCTTGGTGTACATATGCTACATGCATGATCTCCAGGAAATTCTTCTATCAGTCTAATATATATTTCCTGCTTTATTTCTGGAGTGTATTCAAAATCAATTCCTTGTAAATCTCTTAGGAATTTTTCTATATATTTCTGGCTTTGAATATCTACTTCTTTCTCCCTTGCTTACATGCTCCATATAATTACTGATTTTGAAATGTAATTTGTTCGTGCTCGAATCTTGATTCCTCGTAGTAGTATCAAGACATAATTATTTAAAAATTGTTGTATGATATCTTCATGCTTTGTATCTCCAATAGTTGGGTAGTTTTGATTGCTTACTCCAATCTGGCATAATTGTCACTACCAAAAATTCATCATTTTGCGACCACAAAATTGGTTGCAAATCCGTCGCTAACTGCTATTTTGCGACGGATTTGCGACCAAAAACCTTGGTTGCAAAGTAATTTGCGACCAAAAATTTTATCCGTCGCAAGTTTTTGCAACGGATTTGCGACCAAATTTTTGGTCGCAAATCCGTCGCAATTTTTGTACTTAAATTTTGTGCCCTGCGTTCAGGAGGTTCGAACTCAGGACCTCACGCATGCGTGATGGGCGCGTTACCACTGAACCAAACAATAATCTCATACATCATACGCACTAAAAAATATAAATATAAAAAAAGATAGAACTTAGCGACAGATTCGCGACCAAAGTTTTGGTTGCAAAATTTAGCAACCAATATTTTGGTCGCAATTCGGTCGCTAAATTTAAAATTTTATTTCGTCGTAATTCCGTTGTTAATCCGTCGCTAAATTGCGACCACTTTTTTTTTGGTCGCAAATTTGCAATTTTTTTGTAGTGTGTATGGCTGGTTGTCTAACTTGTCCTGCTTGTTCTCCTTCATTGAAGAATAGTGGGTATGTTGCAAACATCTTTAGAAATCCTTCTCTTTGTTTTATCACTCCTGAATGATATTGTTGAATAGCTTTCTTCATGTAGTTTGGGAAGTATCGAAATATATCCATGCTTCTGAAGTAGATTGTACTTATGAGTCCACTTTGGAACATCATATATGTCTTAATAGGATCTGCTTCTGGTAAAACAATTGCCTTGGGCCCCTGAAATATTCCTTCAATAGGGTATATGCTTGAGAGTTTGTCTGCTATTGTGTAATTAACCAAGAAATTATATTCTTGATCAAAAATTACTTTGGTTAGTTTTGTTAATTCTTCCCGTTCTTGTTCAGTAGGGATAGAATTTATTGTTAGTGGTTTGTTATTAGGGATTCGCCCTAAACTTGCCATTCTTGTTTGAAGTGGCTGTCCTGGCATTGCTGCTTTTGCTGCATAAGTACTTCGGTACTGTGTTAGTGCATCTTTTGCTTCCTGTAGGCTAGGATATTTTTGTAGATGATGCCGCTTTGGTTGTTGATGAAGATTGCTGCCTTGCTCCAGTCATCATATATGCCTGCATTTAAGCCATTAAAAATAACATAGTATGCTTTGGCTCTTTCTTCTTCATCAAATTTTTCTTTAGATCGAGATGCATCAGCTGTGTGTTCTTCTGCCTTTGATTTATCCTTGATTGTTGTTGCTGAGGAATCTTCAGTTTGCTTACCACTGGATGAATTAAGCATTAATTCTATTGCCTGTGCTTCTTTATCTGCTTGGCTTGCTTCTTTTTGTAACTGTTGTGCTTGTAGACGACATTGTTTTGCCTTTTCTAATAATCTTTCTCTTTCTGCTTTCAGGATGGATCTTACTCCTTCCATTCTCTTGTTAATGTATCTGCTAGATTGTTTTCTTTGCCTGAAATGTGCAAAGATAAGAAATCGTATTGTTGAGCTTCAAGGCTCCATCTAAGCAATCGTCCTTTATTATACGATTCTTTTATCTTGTATTTTTTAAAGTCTTTTGTATAAGAACTGTCCGTTTGATATATAAATTTCTTTGGTTGTAAGTCCAATTTGAATTTTCGTAATGCTTTTATTAAAGCAAGTGTTTCTTTTTCTTGGACCGTATAATTCTTCTCAGCTGGTTTAAATGTTCCTGATGCCCATTTCGTTAATAATATATTCTTAAATTATTTTAAGAATGTTTTTACTTCAGATGGTTTATTATTTGAGATAAATATTTTGAAATCATTATAAGCATCTGGAATTGCTTGAAGGACTGCTCCCCAAGTATCTTGACTTGCGTCAGTATTTAGAATGAGTAAATCGTTTGGTTTTGGTAGATATAATTTTGGAAGGTTTTTACATAATTCTTTTAAAGCTTTTACAGCTTGTGTTGCACTAATTGTCCATTTCCATGGAATCTTTTCTGATATCATTTCTTGTAATAATGCTCGTTCTTTTGAAAGTTATTTTATAAAACCTTTTTCACCAATGTAGTTTAAACATCCAAGAAATCGTTGTATTTGATTTCTATTTTCTAATTTATCTGGAAGTTTATTAATTTTTTCTAATAAATGTTTTTGTGGTTCTATATATCCCCCTTTTAAAATTTTCATTCCTAGGAATTCTACTTCTTCTAATGCTATTTTTGCTTTTTCCTTACTTAGAATTACTCCTTTTCTTTGTAGTTGTAGTAGAAGCTTTGCAACTTCGTTTAAATGATGTTTTCTTGTTCCTAAAGTAAAAATTATAATATCGTCTATATATGCTAGACTTATTGATTCAAATCCCTTAAGATTATTATCCATAAATCGTTGATAGATACTAGGTGCTTGTTTTAATCCAAATGGCATAACTGTAAATTGATATTGATTTTGTGGTGGACAACTAAATGCTGTTAAAGGTTTAGTATCCTTATGTAATCGTAACTGCCAATATCCTGATTTTGCATAAAGGGTTGTGAACCATTCTGCTTTTTTAATTTTTTTAAAAATATAATATTGCCTAGGTAATTTGTATGCATCTCCTCTAGTGGCTTTATTCATTTCTTTATAGTTTATAACCATTCTTCTTTTTCCCCGTTTAATTTCATTATGATTTTCAACATAAAATGCTAGTGCACTATGTGGACTTATGCTTGGTTCTATAATTCCTTTTTCTAATAATTTTTCTGTTTCTTCTTTAAATTCTACGACATCTCTTTCTGTATATGGAATTCTATTTGGTACATTTACTTCTTTATTAGGATCTATTAATTCTATCCTAACTTCCATTGTATTTGTATTCTTAATAGGGTCTAAAGGATCTTGACTGCTTATTTCATCGAGGATTCTCAAGACTTTTATTTCAATTTCTTCGTGAATGTACAAAATTAATTGATTTTTAAGTTCATGGATAATTTTTCCTTGTAAAAAGGAAAGTGTAGTATATATCTTTGTTGTAACTAAATGTCTACGTTGATTTTCCATTGCTGGACAACGTAATTTTACTCTATCAATTTCTTGAATAAAAGGGTAATATTTTTTAAGGAAATTGTTTCCTAGTATCAATGGTACTCCTGTATCTTGTTTGTATAAGGTGTCTAGAGGGAATTTTCTTCCTTCAATTAGTATTACAAGATCTTTTGCTCTTTCAAAATTTTCTTATTTCTTGTGTTCTTATTATCGTATTTATTATATTTTCTATACCTCCTCTGATATTTTTGTTTCCATGGTTTTTTAAATGTTCTATATTTTTTATATCGAGGATAATATTGTTTTTTATATCTTTTCTTTCTTTCTGATTTACATCCATATTGATGTGGAATTGTTTCAAGTTGTTTACAACATCGTATATTTATTTTCTCTAAATATTTTTCTACAGTTTTTCTCATACACAAATCATCTCTATATTCTAATGCATATTTTTCTATTAATCCTAATGTTTCTGTTATTTTAGTTTTTGCTGGGTTTGTTAATTGTATATTTATATATCGTAACATTGCTGGTGGTAATTTACTTTTTACAATATCTAATAGACCAGTTCTATCTGGTGTTTTATAATAATTTCCTTTTACTTGGCAAAAGAAATTTTCAGTATCACATGGGTCACAGAGAGCCATATTACTTAGTATTTTTATAATATGTGATTTTTCAAATTCTCGTGACGTTTCTGCTTCATCACCAAAAAATTCTGCAAATATTTGTTTAGATAATTGTTTTAGAAGGTCAAATTTAGCTTCCCTTGATGTATCTGTTCTAGCATAGTTATTATAATTACATGGCGTTGTTGTTAACCAGTCTGATAATTGTCCTGTAGCTTTATACTGAATGTATGTTAAAAAATCTTCTAGTGGTAATTTGCTAATTGTATCATCATCAGTTTGAACTATCATTTGGAATTGATTTATCCATAACATAATTAAATCTGATGCATTTGATGCACAATCTATGTTTAATACTCCACTACTTATACTTCTTTCTTTTTGAATATATGATGGTGGAATATTCTTTTTGTATTTTCCTTTTGTATATGTATAATCATTTTTATACATATAATCAATAAAGCTTTTTTCATATTTATTTGGTCGTGTATCACGTGTATCATTACTTGTAGAAGCATTTTCTTGTTGCTTAATATAATCTTTTTTTTTACGTTTTTCTTCTTCATCTTCTTCCATATTTAATGTTGGATTTTCATCATCACTATCTATTCCATATATGATACCTTGAGCATCTTCTTCATCTATTCTTGCAACATTCAAATCATGTATTTGTAATTTGTCTATTAATTTTGATAATTTTTCTATTTCGTTTTTCTTCGAATTGGTGTTATCCATTTATTTTTTAGATTTGTAGGTTCATTTATAAGTTCATTTTTTATTAATTTTCTAGTTGTCCCTTTTGTTACTAATTCTTGAATTAATTCTAATGCCTCTTTACATTCAAGACATTTTTCTTTTCCTGTTAATATTTCCTCATTATCTAATTTTCCTTGTTCTTTTAGGAAATTTATTAAATCTTGGTATTTATATTTTCGTGTTTTTGTTTTCTTTATTTGATTTATTGAATTTAATAATTCTTTTTGATTTTCTTTAATTATTTCTATTAATGTTAATATTAAATTAGATACTTTTGAATTTCCTTCTGTCATGCAGTTATTAAAATTCTGAGTTGTTTTTCTAGTTCTTCTAATAAAATTTCTAATCGGAATACTTCATATATTTCATTTTCTATTTCATGAAATTTTATTAATTGTTTTGTAAGTTTTATAGTCTCTTGAATTCTTAAAATTTGTTTTTTTAGTGTTTTCATCTCAAAATCGCTTATTGTAGCAAAGTGGTTTGTCGTAATAATCTATTAGAATATTCTTGTGAGAATTCTTTAGCTAATTTTTCTTCTATTTCTAGAAATTGTATATCTAATCTTATTTGTTGTCTTTCTGCATCATTATTTGTAGAATATAATTTTCTTGTGGCAGATAATATTGTCTTTTTAATTTCTACTTCCATTTCATAATATTTTATTAATTGTTCGTATGATAATTTTTCTTTAATTATCATTATGAATAGTAATATCTGATTCTTATGATATACCAAACATGAGTCTAACTAGTCTACTTATATGTGCTTTCACACTTCTAAGTTGTAAACATATTATTCTTTTATTAATCATATCAGCTGATTGTAATTGATCTAATAAATCTATTTCTTGATTATGTAATATTTCTAATTCTTTGTCTATTGTTAATCCTGGCATTACTGAGGAGTATATGTTTTATTAGGATGAACAGGGCTCTGATACCAAAATTGTCTACGCGGATTTTTGATAGGTGTATTATACGGATTTTTGATTAATATTATTTGTATAAATGGAATTGAATAAATATGAATTGAAAAGAAATACATGGGAGGTTAGTTTTGGAATTAAAATCTTAAAAACATGGAAAAGTCAAATATTGGGTATAATTGAGATGTGTTTATAAAAGAGGGTATTTTTTATATGTCTTTTATAGAAAGTGGTATTTTTAATTATTAAGAGTTATTTATACTTTAAAGATTATAAACAGGAGTTTCTTAAGGATATTTCATTATGTGTGAGTGAATTATTATTAATTAATTGTATTTAATACAAACAATGTGTTCTGCTCCAATTACCCATCAACCTCATTAATTAATTAATGAGGACATGAGGTGGGTCTCACTACATATCCAATCATCCATTTAGAGTCTGTAATCTATCTATTATATATATATAAAAACAAGAAGTTTGAAGAAATTACAGAAATGCCATTTTTCCGCCTAAAAACATCACATCACAATATTATTTTATTATTTTTTCTTTTTTTTTTATCTAATCCATCTATATTTTATCCCTATATATACATCCTTAAACCATTTAATTATGTGACAAGATTAATAAGTGATAAATATTAGTTATATGACAATATTTAACTTATTTATCAAATTTATCTCATTCATAAAATACTACAATCTATAATCTATTTTTTTAAATCTATTATTAAGATAGTATCTTATTGATCTAAACAAATTATAGGTATATAATAGATAATAGATAATAAATTAGAGAATATTATTTGTGCCAATTTGTTTTTTCAAAATTATAAATATCATTTTTTGAGAGTTATTTTTATTTTAGGTTAGAATTTCAAAACATAATACTATAAATTAGGTGAAAACTTGATCATAATTCAATTATGATGGATCATTTTTTTCTGAAGGTTGAATTATAGAGTATATAGTCTCACACTTATATTTATGAATATACTAGACTTGATTTTTGGAGCAAAAAGTTTTTATTTGAGTTTGATAGTAACTTTAATTTTTAACAGCCTAATTTTATATTTTTTTTTGTAGATTGTAATACATAAATTGAGAATAAAATTCATGGGTATTAAAT
>JAPKLW010003355.1:26045-38716 GCA_026898455.1 Plectranthus barbatus
GAGGTTAGATCATATGAGAATAGATGTTAATGTAAGAAATGAGAATAAATCCCAGCCTTTGATTTCACAAGATCTGCGGTCATGCTTTAATAATTTCCGTCTTCATTTTATCCTCTGCGAACTTCATTATTACATATTTAAGGGTATCATTGTCATTTAGCCTGATGATATCTCCCCCAAATAATTTACATTTTCATTTTATCCTCCGCGAACTTCATTATTACATATTTGGATCTGTAATTCCTTTTCTTTTCGATTTTTCATAAGATTTCGATTGCCTTGTTGAGTCATCCATTACTCTAAAATTAAATTAAATTTTATTATTATTTAATTGAATTTTCTAATTTAATGAATTTTTAAATAGATAAAATGAGCTTAACATATTCTTCTGAAAAATTGATTTTATTTTTATTTAATTTAATTTAATTTTTCCCATTTAATGAAGTATAGAGGAGATAAAATGAAGAGAACTGTTTCTAAAAATTTGATTTTTTTCTTTTAATGATGTATATAGGAGATAAAATGAAGAGAACTGAAATACTTTTTCCGAAAAATTGATTTTATTTTTATTTAATTTAATCTTTTCCATTTAATGAAGTATAGAGGAGATAAAATGAAAAGAACTGTTACTAAAAATTTGATTTTTTTCATTTAATGATGTATATAAGAGATAAAACGAAGAGAATTGAAATCATTTTTCCGAAAAAATTGATTTCATTTTTATTTAATTTATTTTATAATGAACAACAATTGAGATAAAATGAAGAATAACTAAGATATAATGAAGAACTGCTAAGATAAAATGCATGTCATGTGTAACATAAAAATTCACATTGAATTTATTTTATAATGAATCACAATTGATATAAAATGAAGAATAACTAAGATATAATGAACTGCTAAGATAAAATGCATGTCACCTATAACATCAAAATTCGAATCGAATTTATTTTATAATGATTCGCAATTGAGATAAAATGAAGTATATAATACATAAAATGAACAAAACACAACTTTTACGCCCTGTACGTTCGTAATGACTATGTTGCCCTTTAATGAAGTAAAATGAGGATAAAATGCCGCGCATTTTGTTGAAGCTTGTATGCAATCTGGATCGTTGATGTTGTCAAATCTATGGACGAGATTTATTCTCATTTCTCACGTTAAACCCTCTTCTCACCAGATCAGCCCCCTATATATATATATATATATATAGGGTAGTGATCAGGTGAGAATATGAGTTACTATGAGAAATAAGAATAAATCTCGCGCGTCCATCTCATCAAATCGACGAACATGATTCATTCTCAGCATATTGAAAAACGAGGCATTTTTGCCCCAATATCGTGCAGTTTTAGTCTTTAAAGGCTAAAACTGTAAAAATACTCAAACACAAACAACAACCTGCATTTTAAGCCCGATTTACTTCATTTTTAGCCCGATTTACTTCATTTTTAGCCCGATTTACTTCATTTTTACATAAATACGAATTAAAAAAAATTAAACATCTTCTTCTTCAAAGCAACAACACGAGCGTAGTCTCTATAAAACTCAATACCAACATCTACAATTCTTAAAACTATGCCCTTATAATGCTTCATCTTATTAACACACTTTGGAATAAATGAACATGTAAGATACAAAAATGCACAAAGTTAACACTAAAGATGCACAATATAATAGAAAAAATGAACGTCGATCTGAATAAAACAAATTTTTTAAACTATATTAATGCATAATTAACAACGTCGGGACCGAACACGAATGCAAAATCCAGAAACAAAGAAAAAAAATCTGATCGACAAAAGAAATATAAATCAATTCGAACAAAGAAGGAATAAATGAACATGTAAGATACAAAAATGCACAAAGTTAACACTAAAGATGCACAATATAATAGAAAAAATGAACGTCGATCTGAATAAAATAAATTTTTTTAAACTATATTCATGCATTATTAACAACGTCAAGACCGAATACGAATGCGAAATCCAGAAACAAAGAAAAAAAATCTGATCGACAAAATAAATATAAATCAATTCGAACAAAGAAGGAAGAAGAAATCAAATCGCGCGAAGAAAGGAATAAAAAATCTAATGAGATACTATTTCAGATTAAAAAAAAGCTAAAATTACAAAAATAACCTTAATTTTGCAAAACTGCAGGATAGTCGAGGAAAACTGCACACGGAGTAAAATAGATCATGAGCGTTGAAATCACAAAATCAAAGGCTAAGATTTATTCTTATTTCTCATAATAAAAACTATTCTCATATGATCACTGCTCTATACATATATATATATATATATATATATATATATAGGGAGCGGATCCAGTGAGAAAACTCTTAACGTGAGAAAGTGAGAAAGATGCTTGATTGCATTCACGACATTGCTTGATTGTATTCAGGTCGTTGTTTGATTGCAATATTGCTTGATTGTGCTTTAGTTGTTGCTTGATTATTTTGTTGCTTGATTGCATTTTAGTTGTTGCTTGATTCAATATCAACCATTGATTTTTTTAGATCTGATGGACATGATTCATTCTTTTTTCTCACATGGAGATTTTTTTTACATCATCCCATCATCCCTCCTCTCTCTATATATATGTATGTATATATAATGTATGAATTAAAGTTAATTCAAATGACCTACTGTAACTCGAAATCATGACCTATTGGACACAAGTAATATGTTAACTACTTTTGTTTCGCGTTATGAGTAATTTTATATTTTTCTAATCCTCAAACACATACAGTATAAAAATTATTTTAAATAATGAAATTTACTTATACAAAGATATATGTAAATATATAAGAATATAAACTAATATATTTCACATGAAAACATTTAGTCTATTATTTTGAGAAAAAATGCATTTTCACATTTTATAAATGAATTTCACGAGGGAAAGAAAATAAAATTTTAATTATATTTATCTAAATCTGCAAATATATAGATATTAATATTATAGTTATATTAATGTATTGATGAAGCAAAGTTACACAAATGAAGAGGAATGTCCCGAATATTATTTAAATATATAATCAAATGATTATAATTAAAACGCTACCCACGACACTCCTGATTGATAACTCACTCAATATAATTATATTATATATTATTATTTATTAGTTTTATTCCGGTAAAAAAAAAGTATCCAATTTCACCATATATTATTAGGAAAGATATGGGCTCAACATGCATAAAATTCTCTATAATATAATAACTCATGACTTTCTAATATCAAACATATAGATTATTGTAATAAAAAAATTGCATGTTGCAACATGATTTGAGATATGTGGGAACTTAAGAACTACCCAAATTTCTACTTTTTCAGAAAATATATTTTGGCCTTAGTTCGTATAATTCTTAATTGTCTACAATTTATCTATTATGATATATTCATTAAATATAATCATTTGTCGTTTTTAATTTTTTATTAATAATATTATAAATGATATCTCTTCTTAAAATTATGATAATTTCTAAATTTATGCTTATATTTATGGATTAATATAAGGATGAACCTTCAAATACATATAATATAAAAATTATAGATTCATTTAAAAAAATTACTTTTTAGAAAAATCTTAGCAATAGAGATTATTAAAAGAATAAAAAACATAATAATAAGTATATTTTTTCACTTTATCCCAATTATGTGGTTTCGTTTTTTTTTTTTACATTCATCATTTGATAAGTATTTTCATTATTAAAATTAATATACTATCATTCAAGTATATACTTCTATTTTAAATTATTTAAAACTAATAATATTTTATACCCAATATATTTTACTTATCCAAGAAAATCATACCATTTGTCTTAATATGTTATAGTAGAAGATGTATATTATATTATTGTTAAAAAACAATAAACTTAAAAGATAAAATCAAATATAAGTAGTTGAATTACTTAAAATAAAATATGAATTTATGAATATATGAAATTTAAAAATATAAAAATAAATAAATTGATCGTGCACGCACGGGTGTAATTCTAATTAAACCATAATAGTAGAAACTTTTCCTCCGACAAAACCTGATTCCAAGAAGCGTATCTACAAAAATTACCCCAAAGTCATAACTAACAAATGGAGTTACTGCAGACTCTGACTTACTGCTTAAAGAGAATAAATAAGGCGCCCAAAGTTCTTGAAAAAAAAAAAAGAAAAGAAAAGAAGTAGTGAAGTATTACTTTCATAACTCGAGTAGCAAACATATATAGAAACTATGTAAACCATAATTGTAGATATTTATTTCCATAAGTTAAAAATATTCAATCTTTACTTTTATTTATGAATTATATCTTGATCTATTAATATTTTGGAAAAATACCACAATGTATTATTATTAGTTAAAAATACCCCATTCTTTAATTTTGCTAACAAATTATACCAAAACGAGAAATATTATTAGCTCACTCAAAGATGGCAGTCAAAACCATTATCTTCGTTTGTATTAAATTTAATTTATTAAGTAATCAATATTTTCTATATATTCTGAAAAGTATTTAAATTTCATGTTCTACTCTTTTTCTTATTTCCTTCGGTTGGTGTAATGTCCAATCCAAGACGAATGTGCATACATTTCGATACAAGATCATACATCAAAATATGCATTGAGAGAAAAAAAAGGAATTCAAGCAACCGAAGGAAATAAAAAAAGAGCAGAACATGAAGTTTTAAATACTTTTCGGAAGATAAATGCATTTGGATATATAGCAGATATTGATTATTTAGTACATTAATTTAATACGAAAGTTGATAGTTATTTTGACCGCCATTATTGCGTGAGCCAATAATATTTCTCGTTTTGATATAATTCATAAACAAAATTAAAGATTGATGTATTTTTAACTAATAATAATACATTAGGTTATTTTCCCAAAATATCAATAAATTAGGGTATAATTCATAAATGGAAGTAAAGATTATATATGGTGTTTTTAACTTATAGAATTAGATTGAAGTATTTTTTCAAAAACATCAACAGTTTGGTTTGGAGTATTTTCTCCTATTTACCCTATTTTTTAATATGATTTCATGACGCAAATCTGCATCACCACCAAAAATACCAAACTTGCGTCTGACGTAGACCGCCAATTCACCCACTTCTAAGCATATCTATCACAATAAATTACAAAAGCGCAATCCACAATGGTCATAACCCGAAGTTTCTTGCAAATCAATAAAATAAAAGTAGTGCGAAGCTGTCTCTATCTTCCGTGTATGTAAGATTAAATTGTGATTCGATTCTAATCTAATGAGGGCGCCAACCAAGCCATGTCGGAAAACCCGGAATTGCCCCTAAATTGCAATTTCCGAATGAAAATTAAATGCAATATAGTAATTTAACTAAATTATAAAATGTTGAAATTGAAGAGTAAAAACTAATAATTAAAAGGATAATGGGCAAAGGATGATTGTACATGTGGATGCTGAGATTTTGCATTTTCTATTGATTAATATATACTCCCTCGTCCTGGTTTAATTGTCTTACTTTCTTTTTTATTTGTCACAGTTCATTAGTCTTATTTCTAAAAATGATTATTTTTTTACTCAATAATAAAATATTAACTCCACTCAATTCATTCTACATTCATAATCTTTAGTTATAGTGTCCGGTCAAATCGGGACAATTATATCGGGACGGGAGGAGTATATTATTAGTATTACCTTTCTTCTCTATTGGGGACAATTTAGGATTTTCCATTCATTGCAAGTTAGGTGTCGGGAACTCCGTCACATAACTTGAGGGGGAGTGTTGGAAAGGAAAGTAAATCAGGATCAATTCAAGATACAAAATCAGAATTCAAAGAAGAAATAATCAATCACAAATCCTAGAATCGGGTTGATTTATTCTTTTTTTATTTACCTTCTTGAGTCTCTATAAAAGAGAGCTTACATTGTAATATTCATTCATTGAAAAATAAATACAATCTCTATTTCTCTCTACTATGGCTCATATCTTATTTACTATCAAACTCAAATACCAACATGAGGTACAAGGTTTCATTTTTAATTTATATTCACAATGTTATGGGTCAAAATTAGAACTCGTGAAGATAGCATGAAAACGAAGGAAATATCGACCCAGACTCGTCGACAAACTAAAGGATAAAATAGTCCTTCAACTGAGAAGGCGTGGAGCAGACTCTTCTTTCCCCTAAAACAAAAAAGAAGGCCAGCATTCCTCTGATCAAAGAGCAACCTACAAGCTATGAAAGAAAACACAATCTAAGGACCCTGAGGTAGGCGAAAAGCCTTCACCCAAGGAAAGGAGCGTGTAATAAAACCATAATAGTAGAAACTTTTCGTCCTACAAAATCTGATTGATCCATGAATCATATCTACAAAGGTAATCACAAAAAATTACAAAAGCGTAATCCCCAAAGTCATAACTAACAAATGGAGTTAGACTCACAACTTAAAGAGAACAAATAATGCAAAAAAAAAGAAAAAAGTTGTGAAGTAGTGTATATTTTCCATGTTCGTATTGTCGGAGAGCTTTCTCACATTGCTTGATGATCCATCATCCTCTTCATGGAGTAAGCCAAAGAGAGGGTGACTGCTTCAGGGATGGCCACAACCACTATGGTCACATGCAGCAGCAGAGACTATTCTCAATACTGAGTTGACAACATCGTTCAAGTCCCTGTCCACTCCATTGTAGCCATTGTCATCTTCTGTGTTTCCACGAAGAAAGCCACAATTAGTCATGGAGGAAGTCAGTAAGTCAGTCATGGAGCATTACCTTCTGCCTCCTTCCTTCTCTCACAACATCTATTTTAATGTTGTTGCTGGCAGCAGACACAGCCTCCACTACGAATGAATCAGCCCTTTTGGCTTTAGCTTCCTCTACTCCTCTTCATCTCCATTGATTCCATTCTCTCTGTTTGGTGTTAAGAAGCTCTGCAGCTCATCCAACTTCCTGCCCTTCACAATTTCCGCGAGCTTCTCTTTATCTACTCCAATATCCATCACCCTGCTCTCTTCACCCAAACTGTCTACTTCACCGTTTATACTACTAGGGGTGTACACGGTCCGGTTTGAGGGTTGAAGTATGGACCAAATCATACATTTTGAAAAATTCTCAAACCAATCCGGCCAAATTAATATTTCAAACCAAAACAAATAAAACGGTTTGGTTCGGCCTGTTTAACGGTTTGAAAAATGACCTTAATGAGCAAAGTCAAAACGTAAAAAATCTCCTATTTTTAGCTACAATTTATTTGAGAAATTAAAAAAAATTAATAGTGGCTCTCATTGGCAAAGTACGAGACAATCTTAATAAAAATAAACAATTAATGACATAAAAAAAAATAATAGTTCATATCACATTCTCAAACATAATAGTAAGGTGAAATTATTAAGATGCGATAACGGTGAAGCAGGCCCAGACAACAGAGAAGAAAATAAGGGTAAAGAGAGACATTTGAATAAAATTGTGAGATTGGAATATTGGATAGTTTAATGTTTATTTAAGATTTCAAAAAAAAATGTAGAAAAAGAATAAAAATGAGATTGAAATATTTGATAGTTTAGGTTTCATTTTAGATTTCAAAAAATAAATAAATACGTAGGAGAAAAATAAAAATTATACGATGTTGCAAATAGGATTTGAATTCATGCCTCTTAAAATCTAAAGTATAGCTAGAACAACTACACTAAATATACTATGTTTACACTTTTAGTATAAACTATAATCTAGATATTTATTATTAATATAATATGTTTACACTTTTAGTATAAACTATAATCTAGATATTTATTATTAATATAAACATTCCGGTCCTATTCGGTGTCCAAACGGTCGGTTTCTCTACTCAAATCATGGACCAAACCAATTAATACGGTTTGAGACTTACGGTCCAGCCGGCCGATTTTTGCACTTGCCAAATCGGCCAAATTATTTCGATTTGGTCGATTTGGACCGAACCATGTACCAATGACAGTATAGATTTGTTCTATACATTACATTTGTTCATAATTTTCCATTCATTGCAACTTATGTTGGAAACACCCCACGCTTCACAGAATACACGCACGCAAAGAACTGAACTCGCAGATTATGTGGTTCACCGGATTCCGGCTACATCCACGGGCAGGTAAAGGAGTGTATCTTATTAGATGCTAGGTAAGAATATGATTACAACAGATCTTAGAAATTCTCACTGATACAAATCAGATCTCAAAACAAAAACAAAAACAAAACTGAACTCGCGAGAGAGAAGAGCAAAATTGAGCTGCTGTTATAACTAATTAACAGCTTACTTATTCTCCACCAATCACACTTCTCCACATGTATCATGACTTCCACCTTTAATAAATGAAAACACGCTTCTTTCAGAACTTACACCAGCTCGACATTACTTAGCACAACCCGAACTCAACATTTCCAGCAAACCCTAATGCATGGGTACGTATGCATTAAGTTTTCATGCAGCCAACTTCAACAAAATCTCCCTCCTGGCTGCATCTTCTACACATTCTCCACTCCCTGGTGAGGCCTTGCACCACATCCGAATCAGCAGAAGATCCCGCTTCAACATGTGTTGCACGATGTGTGGGAGTGTGGAGGCTTCTTTTCTGGTCGGCTTTCTCCAAGGCTTACCTACTCTTCGATATTCTGGATAACCAACAATCTCCCAGTAATTGTCAAAGGTATGCCACAGCTTGCCACAGTTCCCACATTGTGGTGGTGTTTTGTCTTTGTTTCCATCACGTCGAGCAGCGTTCCCTTCTTGTCTTTGGATTTGAAATGCTGCGCCATCAACAACCGGGTTTCTAGATGTTGCAATTAGCCACTGCCTTTCGTCTTCTGCCACAAGATGATAGGCAGTTCTGAGGCTAGGCATGGGCTTCATGCTCAGTACTTGGCTGCGAATGGTGGTGAAACATTCTCTCTCAACCTTTTCAGCGAAAAGTTTTGGCATATTGCACGTGCACATGCCGCAAGTGCACTTCGGCATCACTGAAATAGCGTCAATTTCATCCCATAAGCCTGTTATCTTCGTGTAATAGGCCAAAATTGATGTCTTATCTTGTCGAGTCATAGTGAGATTTTGCTTCAGTTCGTACGCCTTCGGAGCACTCTCTTTTGCAAATCGTTCTTCCACGACCTTCAAAATCTCACGTGTCATCTTTGTGTGTTTGACACTGCTCCTTATCTCCTTGTCCATTGAAACGACTAACCAGCCTTTTAACATCGCATTGCAACGCTTCTACACAAGGAGATCTGGAGACTTCTCATCGGGCATGGGTAGGGAACCATCTATAAAGTCGAATTTATTTTTTTCGAGCAAGCAATTACTCATTTCTCTAGCCAATCTTCGTAGTTGCCATCATTGAGGATGTCGGTGACATAAACGTGGCTGGGATTGTCGGGAGGCCCAATGTAATAGGATGACATAAGGTCATTGACAAATCCGGCCTTGTCTCCGTCTTTTGTCGCCATGAGGAAGGAGGATTAGAAGGTTTGAGTAGTTATGTGGAAGCATCGATTAGATGACCGATTGCTCAGGTACCATGAAGAAAATGGCCTGTGTGAAGTATTTTCATAAATTCTCTCAACACGAATGTACGCTGAAGCATATATACAAGATATATAACCTAGGGTTTGCATGGAAATCCCTATAGACTAGGAAAATAAATCAGCGAGATATGTAAACAAATATATACGAAAATCTTCTACTCCTATTAACATATATTTCCTGATATGGTGAGATATAATGAATCTCAACATTCCAAGCAACCATATATATTGTTGAAAGATTATGCTCATATAGAATTGATTATTTATTATTATTTTAAAAAATAAAATTCTTAATTGATTTTTTTATTTGAGATTTATGATTATTGTAATTCAAATTTTATGTTGCTAAATATTTTATTTTATTTTTGTATTTAAGTTTGGATTTCATCTACTTTTCAATTTATTGAATAAAAATAAATTTAAAATTATAAAGCAACTTACAAAAATGAATTTATTTTTTATTAAGAATATCAATTTAACCAAAAAAAAATTACTGCCATGTCAACCATCCACTTAAGTCCTAATAGCTTATGTGGATGATTGATATGACAATTAACATGTGATGTGTCAAATTGGGATAGAATTACATAATAAAAAATAATATAGAATGTAATTATGACAATTAATATGTGATGTGTCAAATTGGGATAAAATTACATAATAGAAAATAATGTAGAGTGTAATTCCATAAATTTTAAAAAGTGTAGAATAGATGAACATAATTATTCTAAATATTTTACTTTTATTTTTGCTTCCTCAATTTTTTTTAAATTCTTGAAATGCCATTGTGGCTGCTCCGTGTTTGCCACGTAAGAATTAACTATTGACTCAGTCTTTTTTTAATGACGTAGAGTATTTTTACATAAAAAATAAACTTCAGCATATATTTCATAAATGAAAATTTTGTAGGGTTATTTCAAGGTTTATTTAAACTTTAAGGTATCTACTATTATATTAAAACAAAATCGTCTACCTATAACGGTTCCGTCAAATTATTTTTTATTTATTTAACTATATAAAAATATTTATTTCAGCAAAACATGGGCAATTTATAGAGGAAAATCCTAAAATAATAAGTTTGAATATTTTAAATGCAGAAAATAGCAACTTTATGAAAAAAAATGTATAATATAGCAAAAAATTGTGCAAATACCCCACTTTCAACTCCCATCTAAAATGAGTGCTATATAGTAATTATTATATTTTAAATATTCTTTTGTAAAATATTAAATTAATCGAAACTACACGGGCAGTCATAAATTTGTTTGATTACCGCTTTAAGACAAAAAGTTGTTAAAACAATATTTTATCCTATAGTCTAGATATATAAATTTCCTACCATGTTTTGTCTACAACAATTAACTTTACTTGGATAACAAACATCATAGTTGCTAAATGATATATAACTTTGTTCCCTAAAAATTCGGGTGTAATTGCTGTTATTTTAAATTATTTAAGTGAATTAGAATTAGCATTTAAATAATTATGGGTGTGAATTAAGATTTCATTTTAAATTGATCGTTAATTTAAAGGAATTGATAATTTATTTCGAATGAAATTCGAATTATTAAAGAGTGATGTGAATTAATTTTTTAATACAAATAAAAGTTGTGAATTCAAGTAAATGGGGTTGTGAATTTGAATTCTTATTATTAAAAGGGATATAAATTCAATAATTAAGGTTGGGTATGCATTTCAAATTATTCATATTATTAAAATATGTTGTAATGCACCTAAATATTAGATTTAATTTTGTAAAAAATGGAAATGAATTAATAATCAGTTGTTATAATTTTCACGATTTAATAGGTTTGATTATACACTTCCAAATAATTAAATGATCTTTGAGGATAAGTTATATTTTTTACTCCACTTTTGCTATTTTGTGCATCATTTTTTGAATGTGATTTTAAATTTTTGCTATTTTAAGTTATTTCCTCTAATTTATAATACAAACGTGGTTCAAATACAAACGTGAGTAATTCATCACACCCAATTCTTTTTTCCATTCATTTCTTTCACTTTATTTTTTATTTGAAATTTAATTTAGGTGGAAATGATCATTCATATTTATATTATATATATTTCTTAATTAGTGATTTCAATTCCGCCTCAATTCATGATTTATTAGACAAACGAATAATTTTTATTACTTGTGAGTTGCGCCCCCAATTAAAGACTTATTAAACACTTTTATTAAACATAACTATTATATAGAGAGAGAGTTGTGATCATATGTTACCCACATCCCACATGTTATATGAGACCATATCTCAATCTTTAATTTTTTAAATTTTGTGGTTCACATTTAAACTTGAATTATTCATTAATAATTTTTAATTTCTTTATTAATTATTATTAAGGGTTATTTAGTAATCACCACAAGACATCTCTCTTCTCATTCATGTGCTTTCTCACTCTCTCGTCTCATCCATCTCTCTAGCTCACACTCTCTCTCTTTCCCTCTCTCTCTCTGAGTGTGAGGAATTTATTTTCTTTGAATAGCATGCTTTTTAAGTACGTGAATCAGGGATGGTGAAGGTCGCGAAGACTTTTCGATATAATGCCTGAAAGGGATTGTGTGAGTTTGAATACGATGGTGACGGCGTATGTGCATAAAACTCTCGATCTTGCGATTGTTCTCCTTCAATAATCCAACTTTAGCTATTTTTCTCTTCGTTGTAATCTATTTTGGTTGGTCTTCATCAGTATTTTTGCAGCCAACAGTTAGTGGTGGTTTTTGGTATCTGTTATGCACGATCGTGCAATTTATTTGTTACTGTCAGCTGACCAATTTTTACTATGTAGATGTTACATTATGTATATGATAGTTGATACATTATTTATTCTTTATATACTACATTATCTTTTATAGCGTATTTTTGTTTTATTTTTTAAATATGACTTCAGGTTTTATTATAATATTGAAATTGTAAACAAATAATGCAGCATATTTGTCATAAATAATGTGACATTCAGAGCACATTATATATCAAATCAAAGATAATTTAATTAGCTTTCAAACAAAATTCTTATTGCATATGTTCGGAATAAGATAACCGTAGTAAAACTAAATAATGTAATAACTAAAACTAAATCATGTAACATAATACAAAGGATAATGTAATAC
>JAPKLW010003356.1:0-43904 GCA_026898455.1 Plectranthus barbatus
CCAGTTGCCCTCAACCCCGTCGACAAGCGCACACATCACTGAAAACTTGCGCAGGCTCAGCTCGGCGTACGATCCGACCTCACATTGCAGCATGCGCACCACAATGTCGCATACCATCTGCCAATATTCTTCCATTTCTGACTTCCTCATTCCAGTCCGGAAGACGGTGACTTCTGGCTTTTTCCATTGCGCCCACCTCCTCCGGAATTCCACCGTATCGTCCTGATGATACGTGGCCACTTCCTCTCCTTCATTCCTCAGTCCGAAGAGAGCGGCGAGGTATTCCGCGGTGACGGTGATCAGGTGGCCGAACACCGATGTAGTGAACGACTTCCTGTCGTCAGCAATCACGGCCCGAGCGTAGAACTCGGCTACCATGTGTGGATGGAAAGTTTCGGGTGTCGCCGTCAAGTACTGGCGGAGCTGTTCTCGGTCGACCATCTCCATCAGCTCCGGCCCATGATGCTTTAGGGCTAGCTTCGCGTTCAGAATCTTCTCCTTCTGAACCTGTGCAGTCCTAATCTGCACGTTAGAGAGCTGTCGCCTGGTCGCCGGCCTGTTCAACTGAACCAATCGGGCGAACGGATAGGTGTAATCGATATCTTCGATCTTTACTATGCCAGTATACGTAGGCATATGAGCTTCAGCGACTGGTAGGTCTGGTGAACCAGACGAGGATGATGTAGAAGTAGATGGAGGGTTATCAGCTGGAGGTTGAGAAGATGATGCCATGACTTCAGAAAGATTCAAGGTTCAGAAAATTTCAAGGGAAGATAGGAGAATTTTGAAAGATATTAGGGTTCTGAAAGTAGGGAAACATAAAGGTTAACCCGAAGGAAGTGATCGGGTATTTATACTCGGCCCATGCAGGATCAGACGTCCAGAATCAACGCTCAGCAAGCGAGGATCGACGGTCATCAGCAGGCCCGGTTCCCTGTGCGACGTGCGCGGTCGTGCTGACGTGGGCTACGCCGTGGAGCTGACGTGGCACGCAGCGATTGGTGGCAACCAAGCGTCGGACTGCGCAGACACTGTGCACATTAAATGTGGCATTAAATGCCGCATTAAATTCTGAGGACTGTACACGCTAGTCGGATTTGAACAATCCCGCCTTTTCTGAGACAGCTGGCTTGACTGGTCATCAGTAGCATATACCAGTTGAACACTTCCCCCTAATTGGTTGGCCTCTTTATCAGTTGGCAACTGAGAGCTTGGACTCAATTTTCGCCAGTCGCGGAAATTCCATCAGTTATCTGCTGGCAACTGAAAGATAGTAAAAATTGAGAGCTTGGACTCAATTTTATTCCGCATAATCTTCTCTCCAAGAAATCCACTCCTCATCATCGCTTGAAATTGGGAGCTGGGACCCAATTTCGCTTCAACTGATGGTTTGTGCTGGCAACTCCGGAATGAGAGCTGGGACTCATTTTCTTAGACATTTGAGGGATAAGTTCTGCCAGTAGGTACCACTTGTTAGTTGAAAAACATCACTTAAGGAAGACAGAACGACTAAGAGCTTGGACTTAGTCGTAATCAGCATCCTCCTGAAGACCAAGAACAGAATGAGAGCTGGGACTCATTCTTCCTCAACATTAGAGCACGCATCAATCTCCAAAAGATCGAGTTTGATGCACAGCTCCTTGAATCTTGCTTCTGGCAGAGGTTTAGTGAAGATGTCAGCCAGTTGATCTTCAGTTCTGATGTAGTCCACGCTGACATCCTTCTTTTCGACATGATCACGAATGAAGTGATGTCGAATATCTATGTGCTTGGTTCTAGAGTGATGAACCGGATTCTTCGTGATGCACATAGCGCTGTTGTTGTCGCAATAGATGGGAACACAGCCAGTGTCCACTTCATAATCCTCCAGTTGTTGCTTGATCCAGATAACTTGAGCACAGCAACTGGCAGCGGCAACATACTCAGCCTCAGTGGTAGAAGTAGCAACTGAGTGCTGCTTCTTGCTAAACCAGCTGATTAGCTTGTGTCCTAGAAACTGACACGTACCACTGGTACTCTTTCGGTCAATACGGCATCCAGCGAAGTCTGAATCTGAATATCCAATGAGTGTAAGCTCATCATTTCTGGGATACCATATTCCAAGAGATTCAGTCCCCTTCAGATATTTTACTATCCTCTTTGCAGCTTCCATGTGTGACCTTTTCGGATTGGCTTGAAATCTGGCACACACTCCGACTGAGTACGAAATGTCGGGTCTGCTGGCTGTGAGATAGAGAAGTGATCCAATAATTCCTCGGTAAATGGTAGGATCAACTAATTCACCTTGTTCATCGAGAAATATCTGACAGCTGGTGCTCATAGGTATTCTGAGGGACTTAGTTTTCTCTGGGCAATACTTCTGAATTAACTCCTTCGTATACTTCCGCTGGCTGATAAAAATTCCATCAGCTGACTGCTGGACCTGGAGTTCGAGAAAGTATGTTAACTTGCCCATCATACTCATCTGAAATGATGTCTGCATCAGTTGAGAAAACTTCTCGCAGAGAGTTATATTCCTTTATCCGAATATGATGTCATCTACATAGATCTGCACCATTAGCATGTCACCACCATCCTTGAGAAGAAAGAGAGTCCTATCAATCTTCCCTTTCCGAAATCCATTGCTGGTGAGGAATTGTGACAGCGTTTCGTACCAAGCCCTGGGCGCCTGTTTCAATCCATACAGGGCCTTTCTCAGCTTGTACACTTTGGTGCCTATCTCAAAGCCTGGAGGTTGCTCGACATAAACCTCCTCCTTTAGCTCGCCATTCAAGAAGGCGCTCTTCACGTCCATCTGAAATACCGTGAAGCCGTGATACGCTGCATACGCAAGGAATAGCCGTATCGCCTCCATTCTTGCAACTGGTGCGAAGGTCTCATCAAAGTCGATGCCTTCACACTGCCTGTAACCTTTGGCGACTAAACGAGCTTTGTTTCTGACTACAGTGCCAGTTTCATCTCGCTTGTTCTTGAAGACCCACTTGGTGCCAATCACTGACTGATGTGATGGTCTCTTTCCCCAAATCCCAAACGTTATTGCGAGTGAATTCTGCAAGCTCCTCTTGCATGGCATTGATCCAATCGGCAGATTCGAGCACCACTCCTATGGAAGTAGGTTCCATTTGAGAGATAAAACAACTCAGGAGCGCACTGCCGTGTCGAGTCTTAACTGAACCTTCCGGATCACCGAGAATAGCATCGGTTGGGTGATCCCTCAGCCATCTGGGAGGACCAGCGACTGCTGGTGCCGGCTGTGAAATAGGTTCATCTGTCCTGACGACTGGTGCTTCCACATTTTCACCAGTCGGAGCTGGAACTGCAACTGGTGGTTGACCTTCACCAGTCGGAACTGGAATTGCAACTGGTGGTTGACCTTCACCAGTCGGAACTTCTTCATCAGCTCCACTGTCTGACTGGCTTCCCGAACCTTCACCAACGATGTCAGTATCTGCTGGTACCTCCATTCCAGCTGGTTCATCGTTGTCTTCTGGCTCAAAGATTCCAGTCGGAATTCCCCCTTGATTTTTGCTAGATCCACTCAGGGAGATTGAGTGTAAGGTCTCAGCAAGGTCATTTGCATCACCGACCCTCTCGGTTTGCTGATGGGCAACCGAGGGAACTGGTTGTGAAGATGATCCAGTCATAGGTGTAGTCGAACCAGTTGGTTGAGCATCGGAAGAATTCCTGCCCAACTAGTCGCTGACATCCTCGACCTCAGGAACATCTTCAGCCAGTTGGCGTAAGATCCTGCGCACTAAAGTAGCTTCATAAAAAACAACATTGCATGTTATTTCCATAAGCTGGGTAGTCTTGTTAAATACTCTATAGCCCTTGTGAGAGGGATGTCCATATCCGACAAACACACCCTCATCAGCCTTAGGCGAGAAAGCATTTAACTTCGACTTCCCATTATTATGGATATAACATGGTGAACCGAATGCACGAAGATGAGCTATAGAATGCTTACGACCAAAATACACTTCGTAGGGAGTTTTCTGGAGTCTGTCGTTGATCCCGCTTCTATTCTGAGTGTAGCAGGCAGTCACCAACGCTTCTCCCCAGAAACTCTGTCCCAAGCCGGACTCAGCCAGCATGGACCGGACCGCTTCTTTCAGCGTCCTGTTCCTACGTTCTGCCAGTCCATTCTGCTGCGGTTGCCTTGGAGTAGATCTCTCATGTTTGATCCCGGCCTCCGCGCAAAAATCCATCAGCAGACTGTTGCAGAATTCAGTCCCATTGTCTGATCGAATTCGCTTTACCACAGCTTCTCTCTGTTTCTGAGCTTGGATGATCAACTCTGGAAGAATAATCTTCACCTCATCCTTGGTTCTGAGAAGCTTTACCCATGTATAGCGCGAGTAGTCATCGACTACCACCAGCGAATATCGTCTTCCTCCAATGGTTTGCGGTGTTACTGGTCCAAACAGGTCCATGTGTAACAACTCGAGTACCTGACTGGTACTGGGGCAGACTGGCGACTGGTTCTTGAAGGACTTCCTAGTTTGTTTGCCTTGCTGGCAAGCTTTGCAAATTCCTTCCTTCTTGAACCCGCCCTTGGGAAGACCATCTACAAGATCATGCTTGGTTAGATAATTAATAGTTTTGAAATTTAGATGACTTAACCTTTTGTGCCACAGCCAGTTAGTTTCCATGGAACTGGTGGCTACAAAGCATGTATCAGTCTTCCCGCTTTGCCAGTCAACAACATAGAGACCTCCTTTCCTGACACCTTTCAGCTTGGTCTCGCCAGACTCTTCATTCTTGATCTGGCACCCTGATTGGTCAAACACAATGGTATAACCATTGTCGCACAACTGACTGATGCTCAGGAGGTTGTGCTTCAGATTGGTGACAAGGGATACATTCACAATTCTGATATCATCCTTCTCGATGCAGCCCTTGCTAATAACTCTGCCCTTGGAGTTATCACCAAAAATAACTGGAGGTCCTCTGACCTTGGTGAGCTCAGAAAATAGGAACTCCTCACCAGTCATATGAGCCGAGCAACCACTATCTATGATCCACTCGCTCGATCTCTGAAGCTGTGTTGCATGATCCTGTTCCTGCAAGAAAATGAAATTATTTAGGTCCCCGATCATCAGCGGGTCCTGCAGGGTTAGATCTCTGGATCATTCCTTTTGGAATCCAGACTTGAGTAATCTTCAGCTTGGTGTTACCCTTGCTGACATCACTTGTGGCCTTTCCCTTCCTTTTAAAATAATGCATTGATTTGTTTTTGGAAGGTGTGGCTGTGTGTGCGGTTCCTCTGGAAGTATTCTTCCTCCGAGGGTGTCGGAAATTTCTTTCTGACCGCTTGTGTTGCCTTGGTGGTCTCTGGAATTGTGGACCACGATGAATAGCCTTCCCAGCCCTTGAGAAAAGGTTTTGATTGGGCTCAGGCCTCCGATAGGTGTTCCTCCTATCGGGAAATATCCTTCTCTCAGTATTCCGCTGAGATTTGGATCCCTTGTAAGCATGCTGGCAACTGGCATACTTGTAAAGTTGGGCGTGGAATCTCTGGACAGCTGGTGCTGGCTGTCGGATTCCACTGGCAGCTGACGCTGACTTCCTTGCCTTAGAATATTTTGGCTTAGTCTGCGTCTTCGGGAATGCTGGCGTCCTGTCAGCAGAGGGTCTTGCCAGTTGAGGATTTTGTCTTGATGACTCACCTATGTATCTGGACTTATGGTTCCTATGCTGATCAGCCACACGGCACTGACTGGCATTACCAGCTGGTGCTGATGCATTTGCTAGTTGGCCCTTACACTTACCAGTACTGATTTGTTCGGGCTGATTTATGCTTAAATCTTTTGTAAATCCCAACCCGGACTTATCAGAAGGCTTTCTCCAATGACTTAGAGCTGCTTCCAAGTCTTTTGAGCCTTTATTTAGAAAATTTATTTTATTTTCTTGCTCCAGAACGAGATTGTGAAAATTATCTCGCTCAGTTTTTGTAATTTGAAAATTTTGGAGCAACTCAAAGTGAGTCTTTTTCAAAGTGGCTAGCTCTTCACTGACTGACCTCGATTTTTCAATCTCCTTGGTCAAAATAGAAACTTGATCTTTCAGCGAAGTATTTTCGCCAGCCAAGACATTCTTTATTTCATAAAATTTTAAAAATTCTTTTTGAAGAATGTCTATAGTGACAGCTTCTGAGTCGGAGCAACGCGACTCAGAATCGTCTAAACTAATAGAAGGCATGATATGCATTGGGGAAGCTGATGATTGTACCTGATCATCAGCTGCAAGTGCCTCTTCACTGTCAGCACTTCCTTCAGCTGACTCCTCGCCAAAGGTTGCCATGAGTGCCAGTAGAGCTTCCTCTTCTGACTCCTCGTCTGACGCATACTCCCCATCATCATGGTCGGGTATGTCAGGCACTTCAGTCCTGGTCAGCATAGCCTTGGCAACGGCCTTGGAGGCGCGCTCTTCAAAAAGCTTCTTTAGCCTTTCCCGCTCATTTTTGTCCACCTGTGGGCATTCAAACTTTAAATGATCAGGGGATTGGCACTGGTAGCAAGCACGGGGAGCTCTCTTGACGAATTTTCCGTCAGTTGAGCTCAGAGATACTCCCTGCTTTGACTTGGCTTTCTCCAGAAGGACAGCCAGTCGTTTCATCTGTTGCTCAAGGTCAGCGATAGAACTCTCGCTGTCTTTTGAGTTAGATCCCGATGTGGCTGGGATCTCTTTCTGCTGGTTGTGCTGGGCAGCAGGTCTGTCAGCATGGAAGGGCTTCTTGTGCTTCCATTTGAAGTCCTTCTTGACGAAGTAAGCTTCGTCTTGAGCTTTGATGCTGGGGGATCCCATGTTCCGGATGGCCTCATTCTTGTTTACCATCTGGATATCCCACTCGTGTGCCTGCAATTGAGCAAATAACTCCTTGGGAGTCATCTTGGACAGGTCCTTCTCCTTCAGAGCTGTGGTCTTCACGAACCAGTCCTCCTTGGGCATCTTGGACAGGATCTTGGCATTAAGATCTTCATTTGAGCACTTCCTGTCCAGTGACTTTAGCTCGCTGACAATGGCGTTGAATCTCGCCTCCATCTCCTTGATGGTTTCTCCAGGCAGCATCTGGAAGGACTCGTACTTGTCCACTGCAACCTGCAATTTGTTGCGTTTCATTTGATCAGTTTCTTGACATAGACTATCAAGATAATCCCATACTCCCTTGGCATTGTCAAACTGGAGGGCTTCCTCCATCAGCGACTCTGGAAGAGAAGCCAGGATCAACTCGTGAGCAATGGAATCCAACTGATTCCGCTTCCTGCCCTCGGTGTTCCATTCGTCTTGAGGGTTTGGGATCACAGCAGCTGGACGATCTCCTAGCTGGTGCTGTATCATGGTGATCTCGATTGGCCCTTTCTCCAGCACATCTTTCATTTCCGGATGGATGCTCTTTAGAGAAATGAGCGACCTCTTTCGCCATATATCATGCTTCACAGTCTTGTAGTCGAGTAGCTTCAGATTATTCATCTTTGTGTACCTGAGCTAATCAACAGACAAACAAAGGAGTGCAAGGAAACGTGGATCTCGGTCCTAAGCGACTCAGAAACAATCGGTCTATAAGAACCGACTGCTCTGATACCACTTGTTGGTCCCGGATTATCAGGGTATAACTTAGCAGCGGAAAATGTGGATAATCGTTTCTTGCACTCTGTTGGTTACTCAACTGACTGGGACCTTGTCAGCTGGTAAGTCAACTTGCACTCTGCGTACTCAGCTGACTGGCGACTGGCTCGTCAGCTGGTAGCTCAAGACTTAGAATATTTTAAGCCTTGTTTGCACACTTATATCAGTTTTCAGATATACACCAGCACTTGGGTGCTGGGTTTTAAATCAGTATGAAAAGCAGAAAGCTGATAAAAGACAAAGGATTTATAGTGGTTCGATCAACTGATCTACGTCCACTCTCCAGTTGTAGCACTGGAAATTCACTATAGAGTAATCAGGTACAAGTTGCCTACGATCTATCTCTAGCTGGTGCGACCCTTGTCCACCACTTCGCTAGATCAACCGCTCCCGGTCTTGTTTCCTTCTTCAACTCTGATCAGCTGGTGGAGTGCGAGCACGTCACTTCAACCTCCACAGCTTCACTGGGTGTTTAGTTCTCCCAAGAACGTATCTTCTCAATACGGCAAAAGCCCGTAATAACTCGAGTGCTGGCTGGCACAAGAGCTGCTGTGAACTTCCTCAGAAGAGAAAGAACACCAAAGAGATCTGTAACTTACAAGCTGGAAGCTTGAAGTCTCGTGTTTGATAAATCAACACACGGATAGCCTTTAGAAAGGCCTCGAAAGATGTATGTGCTTCTACTTGCTTGAGCGTAATAAATTTTCAGTCTTTCGGTAGGTGAAGAGTATTGAATGTTGATGGATCCCAGGTATTTATAGCCGAGGGATCCGATTCAAATCTTCTAGCCGTTTGGACACATCCGGAAAAGGTCTCTGTCCTCGCATGTCCTTCAGACGGCGGCAGGTAGGAATTTCCGGAAAGTGCCATGCTTTTGTCCACTTTATCTGACATTGATCTCTTTATGTCAGAACGGCACTATTCGTCAGTACGAGGAATCGGAACTGGTGTCTTGAACTGATAGACTTTAAGGTATCCTTCCTTAAAGTCATACTTTGTCAGTTTATTCCTCAGACGAATCTTCTTTTTGTCTCTAAGACTCTGGGAGAGCGAATCTTGAATTCTGCTGGTAACATCCTACTGGCAGAACATACTGGTGATCTTGTGCTGGCAGTCTCTGCTGATGACTTGCGTTGGCACAATCTAAGTCTACCAATTTGTCTGGATGTTAACTCTTGGAATCTCCCATGACTGGTGACTTCACCGCTGGTGAACAGTGTCAGTGAGAACACCTATTCTGCTGGTAAGGTTTGTCAGCCGCCTGCTGATGAAAACCTTCCCAACTGGTGAACAGTAGCCAGTCGTGAGCTCTTTTCTCATGCTGATGAACAGTGTCAGCACGAGTCTTGTCAGTCGCTTGCTGGTGAGACTTCTCTCAACTGGTAAGTACATCTCATGCTGGTGAACAGTAGTCAGCATGAGTCTTGATCAGCTGCGACTTACAACTCAAAAGACCTAAACAGGACTTTATATTTGAGACTAGAGCTATTCTAGAGACAAACTGACGCTGGTAGGACTTAGGATTTGATCCACCAAAACACCAAAACTAGAATCTAAACAAGTAGCTACTAGGGAAATGAAACTTAGCCAAATTTCCCAACAAGCACCATTAGAAATTTTATCTCTATTAATTACCTTCCACCTTGAGGTTCCACAAATAGGGCAGCTCACCAAATTAGCATGTTCATTCCGATACAAAATGCAATCTGGAGGGCAAGCGTGAATCTTTTCATACTTCATCCCTAATGTGGATAGGCTATTTTTTTCCTCGTACAATGATGAAGGCATTGCATTATCGTTTGGCAGTAATTATCTTATCATCACCAGCAGCTCTGTAAATGAAGTATCACTTTAATCGTATTTTGCTTTCAAATTATATAGCTTAACAGTTGTTGATAACTTCGTGAATTTTGTAAACTCAGGGAACAGAGGCATTTCTGCTTCCTCCAGAATTTTATGCAAATGACTTGGATTCTCAATATTCGCATCGTGCACCATATTAACCGGCTCGTTTGAATAAAACTCATGATCGACATTCATCCTTTCTTACTCGTCATCCTTGCAAGATCTAATAATCTCTCCATGGTGGATCCACTTAGTATATGTCAAATCAACTCCATTATAGATCAGATGCGCCTTGATAGTGTTCACATTATATTTCCGTAGATTTCCACACTTAACACATAGACATCACATCTCATTCGGATCTTCACCATTCTCAATAGAAAAATTAATAAAAGAATTGATTCCATCCTCATACTCCTTTGTTAATCTATTTTTCCACATTCATCCCTTATCCATTCCTGTCATAGAATATTTTAAAACCTGATACATAGTTCTCAATTAATTTAGACTCTCATAATTTTAAATGCCCTAATCTTTATAAACAAGTCATAAGTAATCAGTCAAAGTGGTTGAGCACCAAAAACACATAAACTAATTAAGTGGTTGTTGGTCCCTGAGATCAGAGTCGTCGTGATTAAAATAAAACTCTCACACGAATTGCAGTGGAAGATTTAAACGTTTACTTGCACTTTAGGTTATTTTCAAAGATTATTTAGCTCAACTTGACTTAGGTTTTCATTGCAGATATACGCTAGCAACTCCGCTGCTAGGTTTCAAATCACAGTTAAGCGTTTAAGCATTAAAACAGTGAACACAACAACGAAACAATATTTATAGTGGTTCGATCCAAGGATCTAAGTCCACTCCTTAGCCGAAGCGCTAAGAATTTCACTAAGTAATTATACGGTGTACAAGGACTCGCCTCTCAAGTAAAGCAGGCAGTGAACTTTCGGGCTGGCTACTTCACGACTATCCTCCGTTACTCCGAAATCCTCAGGCGTAGTTCCGGCAGAGTCAAGGGCACACCTTCGTCAAACTTGCCTTTACTACTTTTGGAAGATTTAGAGTTCCTTCCGAACTTTCCTTCGATTGCGGCTAGATGCCCGTCCTAATCAATCCCTTTTCAGTGAATTGATTGCTGGATGTTTCCAATAAACGAAGGTATCCCAATGATTGAAGATTCTTGAGCAAAGTCAAGGAATCTCTTCAAAGAAGTGTCAGATAATCAAACATGGACACTTAGGTAGTTGAAGGCCTTGAATGTCTTTCGATTGTGGCTTTCAACTGACTGGTCTCAAGCTTTTTGCTTTTGTCTTAGGAATCTTTCAAGTGTGAGTTCGGGTATTGAATGAGCAGTAGTCTTTTCTCTCTTTTGGACTCGTCTTTTATACTAGGAGATTCAAAACTTTGAATCTCCATACCCGTTAGACACAGCGGATCCTTTGTCCAAAAGTGGGTAGACTTTTACCAATTTTTCTGACTTTGTACAGGATTTCCGACCTACTTCTGAAAAGTCTAGTCCTTGCACGTAGGTTTGTCAGAACGGTGGTGTAGCAGCCGTTATTTGTTGTCTTCGCTTTGCTGAGCTTCTTCGGAACAGTCTGCTAACTTTCTTTAGCAATCTGCTAGATGGACTGCTGACTGCTCAGCAGTTGCTCTTTTGATTCCTTCGACTCCGCATTGCTAATGTCTTTAGCAATCTGCAAAGTGCTAGCAAATGTTGATTCCTCAACATTCTGCTGCCACTATACTTCTATCTTCTTTAGTATTCTCCGGTGTTTGCTGGAAGTGCTTCTAGCAACCTATTCTGTTACAACTCAATATTTACCCTATATAGGACATTACAAGAGTTGCTAGATTATGCTAGAGTTCAGCAATTGATCGACCAACTACTAAGGTTTGATTCAACAAAACCTTTTCCAATATAATCCTAAGGGAGCTTTAGGAATAATTTCCCAACAGTGGTCTTAAATTATAATTTTGTAACAATTTATGTATTTTTCATAACTGTTAATTCATAAAAATATCACTCAAGTATAATTGTCAATAATCTTATGTACGATATAATAATGTTATATACTGCTATAAGATTTACAATTCTCACAGCATAAGTAATGAAGACATTAAAAAAATGTATCTTAATATTAAATTAATAATAAAGTTTATTGGTGTTTCACACCATGCTGTAACGGTTTCCATTACAATACATATAATTAAAGTTATCCTTCGTATTTCACGAAATTTTCCCATGTTATATACTTTAGTATTAATCTAATATCACACATCATAGGTAAATTGGTGTTTTACACTGCGGTGTAACGGTTTCCGTTACCACTACTTTACATATAACAATAATATATCTTCACAATTAGTTTTTGTGAAGAGAATATATCATTCATTATTAATTATTAAAGTTGAATAACTTATAATATTTTCTTAATTTAGTTTGTGTGTTAATAAATGTTAATTGCATTATGTAATTTAGATTTTTGTGCCCTGTGTAGTTGAGTTTGGAATTTTTGAGTGACGGAAGGCGCCAGTTAACGGAATAATTTAAGTCTAATTAGCAATTGATAATTGTCTAGATATGGGGTTACCTATATTTGAAAAAAATGTAACTAATTTTACACAAGCAAGCACTAATTTTAAACAAGTGATAATAATCATTTTTTATGTAATTTTTATGTAAAAAAATAATTGAAGAGATAATTTTTATGTAAAAAAATAAAAGTTTATCTACATTTATATGTTAAGGATGAGATTTAAACACAAAACCTCTTGGATACACAAAAACTGAATATCACACTATAAATCAACTCTACTACTTAGACATCATTGACAAATTTCGCTTAAATATATATATATATATATATATATATATATATTTCTATAGTTTTAACGGGAACAATTATTTCGCTATCTAAATATTCTCGTGTGGCAAGTGCAAGTTACATTAATAATAATGCAAAATGATGTTAGTTTACTAAATTCTGTCAAATCAAATTTAGTGGAGATTGGCTTTCAATCTTTGCTTTAAAGTGTAATCAAGTAGGTTTAATTGTGGTGCACTAACTATGCAAAATTAATTAATAATACCCCCCACGTACGCCATTACTACAAATTTCTATCTCAGTTTTTATTTCATTTAAATTTGTATTTTAATTAATTTCTTAATTATTATCTTGAATAATTTTCAAAGAAATGTCATATTATTTTCGAACGTTCAAACATAAGACTCATCTTTGCACGTAATGCCAACAAACTCAAAATTACCCATGCAGAAAGAAATCATTTCTTTAATAAAAATGAATGATCACTATCAGAAATACAAAAAATAAAATATTTGAGGCTAATCATGGAATCATTTATGTTAAATAAACTTATCATATTAGAGGCTAAAGGAACATTCAATCTTAGATCTCTCATTCACTTAAAATTAAGAAAAACTGTTTAGGACTGCACATTCTTTGACACTCAAGCCAAACGCTAATCTGTTCATTCTAACTTTATAAACTCAATAATCATCAAGTGTAACCTACCAAGAATAATCAAAATACCAACATTTTTTTGAAGAAAGCTCTTTTTTCTCCTAATACAATTGAAATGAAAGCAAAAGCATCAACTGCAAATTCATTGAGGATCATGTAACCAATCGAGCATATCAATCAAATCACTTCCAATTACACAAAATAAAAATACAGAAATATTAGAGACTAGACCTAGAATGTTATAGAAGAAAGCGGACACTGATTGATGATGGGGTTAGAATTTGAAGAAGCATACATGTGAGTGAGTCGAAATTGATTCAATCTCAGTCTCCTTCCCACTCCATCTCTTCAGAAAATCCGCTCCATCAAACCTGAAAAGCCAATTGGATACAAAGCTGAGTATGTATTAATTTTAGTCTTCTTTGAATTCAGATTCAAAGGCCTCAACAAACACAGGGGCATGAACTATGTCATTCAATGAGGTTGATGACCACCATTACCATGCCATTCACATAAACATTCAAACACGGATTTATGTAGAAAATTAGAACATAGCCTGCCATAAAATGCGCACCCTCTATGAAAAACAATGAAGATTCAGATTTAGTATCATAAATAAAAACCCTAGATAATGAGATTTAATCTTCGAAAAGTCTATTAAATTATATTGAATTTCAGTTTCTTCAGATGTGGCCAGTGGGAGATGAGATCTACGCTTCGAAAGCTTAAAACGCAAGACATGTAAAAATAAATCCATTCTACTCTAGATTCTATTTATTGCACAAATATCTAGCTTCAACTCAAACTTGTTTTCGCTCACAATCCATAACATGAATTTTGATCAGGGATTGAATGCAAGATTACACTAACAAATTCATAGAGATTGGCCATGGGGATACTGTGAAATTCTCGAGTAGAAATGATAAAAGAGAGAAAGGTAACTGTATATTTGATCTGAAAATTGTGTTCATTTTCAGTGTTTACATCATCAATCCTATTTATACAAAGATAAGATGATTCTAGACTAAAATATCTTCTAACTAACTCATTAACAACCCAAAGCCTCCAGCTAGAGTTAGTTGCACATGCATGCACTTGAGTTGCTCCAGAAGCTACTATTTCGTCTCTTTTGTATGTGTATTTACAACTTGTGTTAACCTCAATATCCCCCCCTCAAGCTGCACTTCCCAAAGGAGCAGCTTGGACAACAAGTGATGAAATAGGTGAACGGGTACAACCTTAGTAAACACATCAGCTATTTGCGAACCAGAAGAAACATGCGTAGGGAGAATCAACCCGTTCTTGAAGGCAGTGCGAGCAACGTGGCAGTCTATCTCAATATGCTTTGTCCTCTCGTGAAATACGGCATTCTCAGTAATGTGGATAGCGGCTTTATTGTCACAAAATAAAGGAACTGGAAGAGGAACCGAACAGCTGAAATCGCGAAGCATGTAAGTGACCCATTGAAGCTCATGAACAGCTGCAGCAATAGCTCTATATTCTGCTTCAGCAGTGCTACATGCAATGGTAGGTTGCTTCTTCGTTTTCCATGACAACAGACAATCTCCCAAGAATATGCAGAAACCAGATAGAGATTTGCGTGAGGTTTTGCATGCTCCCCAGTCAGAATCTGAGAAAACCCGTAAACGAAGGTTGTTGGAGGATGAATAGAAGATGCCTCGAGAGGGTGAGGCTGAGATGTAGCGCAGCACATGAATAGCAGCCTGCCAATGTGATTGACGAGGCGCATGCACGAACTGGCTTAGTTGCTGAACAGCGTAAGTAAGATCCGGCCGAGTGTAGTTCAAGTACAATAATCGGCCGACCAATCTTCTGTATTTCATAGGATCATCAAGAAGAGGAATAGTGTTATCATCTTCAGCTGGAAAACGAAGACCAGGAGGAAAAGGAGATGAAGCTGGGGTACAGTCAAGCATATTCATGTCCTTCAAAATATCATTTGTATACTTAGACTGCGAAATGAAAATACCAGATGAAGATCGGGTAAACTCCATACCCAGAAAATACTTAACCTGTCCAAGATCCTTGATAGTGAAGAGGGAATGTAAATGGGATTTTATCTGCTCGATAATTGGAAGACTGGAACCTGTGATGAGAACATCATCAACATAGACAATGAGATAAACACGGTCAGCTCCAGAGGTATAAAGAAAAAGACAATGATCATGCTGAGACTGTTCAAAACCATAAAGAATAAGTTTGGATGTAAGCTCGGTGTTCCATTCCCTTGAGGCCTGTTTAAGACCATATAATGATCGTTTGAGCTTGCAAACTTCTCCTGGTTTGCACTTAGAATAACCAGGTGGAGGAAGCATATATATATCATCAGAAAGATGCCCATGTAAGAAAACATTATTAACATCCACTTGATGAATAGACCAAGCATGAGACGCAGCAATGGCCACAAATAATCTGATGGTGACAACCTTTGTGACTGGAGAGAAAACATCCTGAAAATCCTCACCCTCGACTTGGGTGAATCCTTTTGCAACCAACCGAGCTTTATATCTTTCAATAGAGCCATCAGCATTACACTTGATCTTATAAACCCATTTACAACCAACTGGGCTCTTACCATCAGGTAAAGAAACAACTTCCCAAGTCTGATTCCTTTCAAGAGCATCAAGCTCATTTTGCATAGCTTCCTGCCACTTTAGGTTAGTTCTAGCTTGATTATAGGTAGTAGGTTCATGAAAAGTAGATAATAAAGCAACCGAATCAATGAAAGAGTCAGCCAAAGAACAATCAGTGGAAATAGGGAGTTCAACACAAGAAAGAGTAGTAGCATAGTCTTTTAACCATGAAGGAGGGTGTCTGATGCGTGTACTTTGTCTGGTAGGAGTAGGTATATCAGGAGTAAGTGACGAAGAAATAGGTGCAGAGTTGCTGGATGATGAAGAGATGGGAGAAGAATAACTGCTGGATGAGTGAGAAGAAGTTGCAGAAGGGGAGACTGTGGTAGAAGTGTGATCAGGAACACAGACAGGAAGTGGATGATCATCATAGCTTGGAATAGGATCATACTTAGGAAGAATTGGAATCTGAGATGCTGAAGAGGTGGGAATACCAGGAAAAGAATTCTCATTAAAGGTAACATCCCTTGACACGACTACCCGATTCAAGTCTGGGACAAAGATCTTATAACCTTTTTGGGATGTGGGATACCCAATGAAAACCCCAGAGTATGATCTGCTATCAAGTTTGTCGATGTGGTTTGACTTTATTAAGGCAAATGCTTTGCAGCCAAAAGATTTGAGGGAAGAATAGTCTGGCTGTTTATGATGTAAGAGATAATAAGGGCAGCTCCAGTTAAGAAGAGGGGTAGGTAATCTGTTGATAATGTGTGTAGCAGTAAGAATAGCATCACTCCAAAATGTTTTTGGAAGATTAGATTGTAGTAAGAGTGCTCGGGCTACCTGTAATAGATGTCTATGTTTGCGTTCTACCACGCCATTTTGCTGGGGTGTATAGGGACATGAAGTTTGGTGTATAATACCAAGATTGTTGAATAAAGATTGACAGGCAATATTGATGAACTCGGAACCATTGTCTGATCTAATGGTTTTGACAGAATGATTGAACTGAGTTTGAATGTATGTGAGAAAGACAGTGAGAGTATGGCAGACTTGGGATTTGTGGGACAATAGTAAAGTCCATGTACATCTGCTAAAGTCATCGACAATGGTTAGAAAAAACCGAGATCCAGTTCTGGAAATTATGTTATATGGCCCCCAAACATCAATATGCAAGAGATCAAAACAAGAAGAAGTATGAATGTGACTGGTGGGAAAAGGAAAGCAATGCTGTTTGGATTTGACACATATCTCACATTGAGAAATATTAATATCTGAAAGTTTAGAGATAGATGAAGGTAAATGGGCGAACACTTTATTTGATGGGTGCCCTAAACGGGAATGCCATACATTTGCATCAATAGAGAGATTACAAAACACATCAGTAGAATGAAAAAAACACTGAGAAGCCAACTTTGTCTGAGCATCATGAATGACATGGGGCTGGAAGGAATTAGATGTGAGAATGTATAAGTTCTTGAACAAAGTACCCGCAGCAATGATGGAATTATGTTTAAGGTCATGTACCAAACAATAAGAAGCAAAGAAATAGAAGCAGAGGTGGGAATCTTTCGAAGCTTTATGTACAGATAGCAAGTTAAATTTGAAAGATGGAATATAAAGAACTGAAAGTAAGGTGAGAGAAGGAGATAAGGGTGAGTTACCAGTATGGGATACATGTTGCAGACTTCCATCAGGAAGACATACAGGTATGGGAGATGATGTAGTTTTAGGAGAGAGTAGGAAATCTAAGGAATTACACATGTGACTGGTTGCTCCAGTATCAACAATCCAAGACCCTACTTGTATAGATTTATCAAGCGAAATAGAACTGCAGCATGTATTGAGAGAGGTACCTGCAAATTCAGGTAACACAGCAATGTTGACCATTTTAGCAGCGGAAGTTGAAGGTGGTCGAGCATCATTATTCCACTCCAACGGAGTATCCGAAGCCATGGCTGCAACATAAGGACCCTTGCACTTGTTGAGATCAACCCAGTCCGGATAGCCAACAATTTTGAAGCATTTATCAACGGTATGACCAGTTCGCTTGCAATGCGAACAAATGATAGGATCACGCCTCTGAAAATTGCGAGGACGAGGAGCATCACGAGACCATTGAGGCTTGGCGTGCATTGCAACATTTTTAGAACTCATGGTGAAATTCTCAGCAATATGGCGATTCTGTTCGGCTTTTAGCATCATCGAGTAAACTTTGGTGATGGGAGGCAACGGATCAGAAAGCAGCGCTTGATTCTTCTCGACTGAGAATGAATCATTCAATCCCAATAAAAACTCCATAGTTCGATCTTCTAAACGAATCGAATCAACAAACTCAGCAGCGTCAGATAAAGCCGCACGCATGCCAAGCTTAAACTCATCAGATTTAGTCGAATATTTCCGAGCAAAACTTTCACAGTCGAGCCCCGGCCGGAGAGCTTCCAATTGATCGGTGAGATCCTTAAGTTTGCCGTAAAAATTAGTCACTCCACAACTATCTTGCTTCATCAGAGCAATATCACGTTTGAGCTGATACAAAAGAGAAAGGTTTGTCACACTGTACCGATCTTCAAGTTCACGCCATAGCACTGATGTGGAGCTAACGTATGCGAATTGGTTAACCAAATCCTTCGAAATAGACGATTTCAGCCATGAAAGCACCATGCAATCAACCTTCTTCCATTTCCTGAAATATTTCGATGTAGATGGTGGACAGACACATGATCCATCAGCAATTCCCATCTTATCCTTTGACGTGAGAGCTGTGACCACCGCGATCCGCCACATGCGGTAATTAGCGTCGGTTAATGGAAAGGAGACGAGGCTCACGCCTGGGTGATCAGACCCGTGGAGAAGTAACTGTTCTTCGTATAAAGCATCTTCAGCAGAAGTAGAAGCAGCCATGAGAAACAGGATCAAAAAATTTAGAAAAACATTCCTGCGATTGATACCATGTGAAATTCTCGAGTAGAAATGATAAAAGAGAGAAAGGTAATTGTATATTTGATCTGAAAATTGTGTTCATTTTCAGTGTTTACATCATCAATCCTATTTATACAAAGATAAGATGATTCTAGACTAAAATATCTTCTAACTAACTCATTAACAACCCAAAGCCTCCAGCTAGAGTTAGTTGAACATGCATGCACGTGAGTTGCTCCAGAAGCTACTATTTCGTCTCTTTTGTATGTGTATTTACAACTTGTGTTAACCTCAATAGATACATAGATTCAACTGTAATCAAAAGAAGTATTATATCTAGTTATTCATGGAGGAACATGAACAGAAACAACAATTTTTTGGTCGGACTATATTTAATTGAATTCATGCGAAAGTTGGAAATTCACAGAACCCGGAGATAGAGAAAAAGGACCAGTATATATAACAATCAGTGAGCCAATTGGACGAATTTAAAAAATAAAATTAGAATTGACAAGAAAATAGATAGCTCTGACCTCTTTCAACTTCAGTGCTTTTTGAGGATTTCCAGGCGTCGTCGCTGGCGTTGGGTTTCCAGGTGACCAGCAGCGGCGCGGAAGCGGCGGAGGCAGCGGACTGCGCACGGAAGTTTGAGAGAAGGGTAAAAGGAGAGATTGACTAACGGAAAGGGGGAGAAATGAGAAAAAGTACCTCAATGGCGACGATGGTGGAGCTGCGCGCGGTGGTGTTGCGAAATTTCGCCGGAAGATGACGGTGGGGGTGGTGGAGAGGCAATTCCAAAAACTGGAGGAAGGGATTGAATTAAGGCTTTAAGTAATCGAAAACAGAGACGAGTATGAGAGAAGGGGTAAAGGAGATATGCTGCGGCACGGAGGCAGCGGACTATGCACGGCGGTTTGAGAGAAGGGTAAAAGGAGATACAGACGTCGAATGAGGGCTAGCTGCTCCCTGTTTACTTGTACATATATCTAGGGATAGACGATGCGGAAATGCGCATTTTCTACATGGATATAAACGACCCAAATATTCCGCGTCGTCTATAACCATATAGACGACGCGCATTGTCGCATCGTCTATCGCCGACCATATATTTACACATACAAACATAGACAACGCAGTAGTTTGCGTCATCTATATGTATATAGACGACGCGAACATTCTGCGTCGTCTATATCCATTTGGACGCTGCAAACTGCCGCGTTGTCTACCGCCGGCCAATTTTTAACAACGTGGTTTTTATTCGCGTAGTCTATTGCGTTATAGACAATGCGAATGAATATTCGCGTTGTCTATATTGCGTAATCTATTACACATTTCTTGTAGTGGCTCATAGCGAACTTTGTTACTTTAGATGCATTTTTGTCACATGTATATGTAAGAACTGGTACGATTATAATGACAATCAACACTGTGTGAGAATTGATTGAATTATATTGACATCCCCTACTGTTATTATAAGACTCAACTCTATTATGACACCAATTGGAAAAACAAGGTACGTGATTCTCGACATAGCTATATGTTTCGGCATAACCATCGACATAGCTATATGTTTCGGCATAACCATCAATTCATAATATGTGACACTATTGTGACAAACCAAATTTTTAATAGTGCAACGACATAAAACTAACTATGCTCACTGGGACTTCACATCATTTTAAAGAAATTATGAGATTGTGAATGAAATGCGGGATTTTCGGTGAGCACAATCAATCTTTCTTGATGGGGAAAAATATAAATTCTATATTTAAATAGCTTATGATAATTTGGGCACTTAATTTAAAAAATTATAATTTGTATTAAATTTCTGTAAAAAAAAGACAAAATTTTTATTGGATCGGAAGGTTTAACTTCTTAGAATTTTTCGTTGGAGATGATATGAGTATATGATAGTATAATTATAATCCCAACATTTATCCATTTTTTGCCGCTGAACTCAACAACATGAGTTTAGGTGTTATATAGCGAAGACATTTTAACTATTGATATTTTATACTACCTCCGTACTATTAAAATTGTCCTTGAAATTCGACAAAATAATTAATGCGAGTAGAAATATAAAAAAATTAGTATTTTATTAGTGAGTATCTATTAACTTTCTATTATAAGTAAATGGACAATTAAATGGGACGGACAAAAAATGAGAGAGAGAATTGAAGTGGGACGGAAGGACTATATAAAAATCTCAAAATAAAAAATTATTGAGATTGATGATTTTCCCTTCGAAAACATCCAATCCCCTTGAACTTTACTGGCATGATTAATTTCAGTGAACTTAACGGTGAAATCAGCCTGAATTCTCAAATTGCATCTGAAAAATACATGTACCATTTTATATGTGGCTCTCATATTTTATCATCATATTGTGTGTCACACATATTGAAAGTGATGTTACCTCCTAGATTATTCAAGATTCTTGCAAACTATAGAAGAGATAAAAATGCATTAGGTTAACCATCAAAATGCTCTAATGTTCACCACGATGATATATTAATGTGGTTACTACTCATGTAACAATAATTTAGAGTTATTGATAATAATTAATTTCCAACAATATCACATCAGTCTGACGTATCCATGGTGTGTATTTAATAATTTTTGTGTTAATTATGTACATTATGTGTTTAATTTATATAACTATTTATGGATGTAAATGAACTAATTAAACTATTTGTTAGCTATTTATATCTTAATTGTTGAAAGTTTATATGAGCTAGTTTAGTAAAGTTTGTTTATTCAATGAGTTAAATTTGAGTTTTATAATGTTCGACTCGTGAGTTTTATATTTTTTATAATGTAAGAGTAACAAGTGTGAAAATTTTGATTACTAAAGAAAATGTAAATTTGAATATAAATACGAAGTTTTTTTTTGTTTCAAAATATTTATCTTAAATATAGCACAAAATCAGAAAGTTCATTTAGGCTTCATTAAGTTTAAAGTATTTGAAAAGAAAAGTCAAAGCATCGAACATGAATAAGATATTACTCAACTAACAACTCAATTCAGCTCAGTGATACTATCTGTCTATGTATATATATCTATCTATCTATGTATATTAAAGTAGAATAGTTCAATTTTTTTATCGCTTTCCCATTTTTCCTCTGGAAATTATCATATCAATATTAATATTATTTTTAATTTGCTTTTGTTTACTAACTTATCGAAATTTTATCTTACTATTTAAACTACTATCTTTACATTATTAATATAAAATTATAATTTTTATTCCAAATTTTAGTAAATTGTCAAATTTATTAAAATCCAAATTTTCCAACTCAAAATGATATTATTCAAATTTAAGAATATATATATATATATATATATATATAATAACAAACTAATTTTAATTATGTTTATCGAATTAATATATTATTATTATATCAATAGTAAGGATGATTGGATAATCACTGTGCATATAATTATATATATAATATTCTAAAACATATTGAAATATTATAAAATAAAGTATTATTTAATACATATTAGATTGAACAAACGCACGAATGTAAAATCTAGCAATTCTATTAAAGCGAACAAGTAGTTATCTAGAGGAAAAAGGCAAGAACAGTTACTGTTGGTCCCGAGATAAGAGTACGAAATATGCAGCATAAGTAAAAATATATAACTTGCACCATGTTCTCCTAAATCGATTGAACTTAGTTTAGGTTACTTAAAAAACGTTAAATTTAGGTCTGTCGTTATTAAGTAAGTTTCACAGTATATATGCTTCAATACTTGGACAAGTATAAAAGCTTTTCAAAGTCAGTTTGCGAAACTAACCAAGACAGAAAATTAAATGAAAGCAGTAAAGAACACAGAATATCATATAGTGGTTCAGATAAAAAAATCCTACATCCACTCTTCAGACAATTGGTCTGGATAAATCACTAAGTAAATACAAGCCTCCTTACGATCTATATACAACCCATCGGCACTTCGTCCTTCGGCCTGTTGTGGTCACTCGCCTAGGAAGTCCTTATGCGTTTAGTCTTCAAGTTGAAGTGAGGATGGCACCCTGTAGCCTTCTTTCTTGTGGTTGGATATTTACTTTTATTCCCATAACTCAGGTGGTTGGCAAAAGCCCGTAAGAATCAGAATCCCAGAGTAGGAAACTGACTGCTATAAATATATCTTGGAAATATATATTCACCACAGGATAGATTTAGCTAAAAGGCTTCTGCCTCGTGCTGAGTGTAGCACAGACTAATAACTTGAGTCAGGAACTCAAGTCTCGTCTAAGGAAACACGGAAACTCAGAGAGTTTTAGTAGAGAGATGGCTTAGATATATGCTCTTAGTAGAGTGGAATTCGTTAACCGTTCATGGTTGGGGGCGCAGGACTACTTATAGAGGAATCCTTGAGCATTTTGAATTTCTGCATATTAGACACCTAAATCCAGTCATTAGACTTATGGAAGATGTCGTCCAATCATAGCCCATACTATAGGTCTGCTCTGCACTGCTGAGGAATCCAAGTTTGGATATCCTCGTACTGACTTTTACTTAGGCATAAATATGCCGAAGTCTGACCGAGCTACAATGTCTTCGAATAGCTCGTGCTTTCAAGGTAGAGTCTCTTATACTGACTTCTCATAGTCAGTATAGCCAATCCTCATACTGACTTCCCATATTCAGTGTGGAAAACCCTATACTGAGTAACTAAACTCAGTCTTGGTCAAGGCCATACTTGGCGAAAACCAAGTTTAAGTGCATACACTTCTTCAGTTCACGAGCATTTCCTATGCTCGGTGTTTAGCTACTAAGTTCTATTACAATTCGATTGATCCTATACAAGGATTATAGTTTTAGAACTCTAGAAACTGAACAACTGACAAAGATGACTTTTACAACGTTTGACTCACAAAAACAGAAAAAGTAAAGGAAGGATTTCTCTAACAAAAATCCTAACAATTTCCCCATTTTTGGTGTGGTCAAAGCCATCTTTTACCTATGCTGATGAGGAGTGGATAACTTTAGAGTTTTTACAATTTTGACAATTAGTCACATAAACGGAGAAAAATTGCCCCTAAATTTAAGCTTTCTACTTAAGATCTTCTCCTTATATATTTGGAGAGATATTGCTTGATTGATTTGCAAGTCAGTTTAGAGCAATTTTAATCTTAAGTACGAGAGAGTTGGAAGCCTGCTGATTACACTAGCGTGTCTAAGTTCAGCATGTGAAGACTGAAGACCTTTGTTGGACAAAAAGAGATTGTCATCAAAAAGTCAGTTTATCCTTTAATTTTTTTTGTAGGTCCCAGATCAGAGTACGTATGATGTGCAGTAGAAGTATAAAGACAGTAATTCGCACTCTTAAACGCAAGCAGTTCAGTTTCAATTTAATTCAGTTTTTAAGTAACAGTTTTAAAAACGACAGTTTGTGTTAGCTAGCAGATTAGGTTACCAATTTACAGTTATGAGCAGTCAACAATTATACACTTCAACACTTTCAAACAAGTGTTGAAGGCTTCAAAATATAATTGAAAATTGTATGATTCATATAGTAAGTAAAGTTGTAAATGAGGTATGATATTTATAGTGGTTCGAAGCCTAAAGTCCTACGTCCACTCTTCGGAAATTGATCCGGTAATTCACTAAGTAATGAAGATACAATCCTCACGATCTATAGCCAAATGCCATAGAGACCACTGTCCACAGCAGAATGGATCACTCGTCAGACTGTTGTTCTTCACTCCTTCTTCAGTTCCTCGAATCCAGGTACCACCTTGAAGTCTCCTCAGAACTTGAAGTCGTCTGAAATGGATTGAGGACAAACTTCCCTTCTCCTTTGCGGTGGGTGGATGGTTCAGTTCTTCCCAGAACGTATGTTGGTTGGCAGTTGCCCGTAATAACCTTCTTTTCCTTAGAAAATCAAGTTGTTGTGTGCTCACATGAAAAGTAAGAACTCCAAGAGAGTAGATTAAGTCGAAAGACTTTATCCTCATGTACACAGGGTCACACGATGAATCTCGGAAGATTCCTAAAGTAATAATGCCTCGTATTCAATAAATGAACCACGGAAATAATGCCATTTGGAGGAGAGCTTTCAACGTGTTGTAGTTTTAAATTCGGCAGAGTGACAACACGATTTTCAAGTGCTCGATTGTTCGTGTTTTTTTCTGATCCTCCTGCTATTTATAGTTGGTGATTTGAAAATAGCCGGTACAGACATTTTGGAGGATGTCAAATCAGTGTCCATCCTTCTCTGTAAAGTAGACCTGCTCCTCTGCCTTTTCTGTATGACAGCCATTCTTTTTGTAGGGCAATTTGTACTTGATGTGTCAGATGCTAAACAACGTTGTACGCCAGTCATAACTAACTGTTTCTTCGTCACTTCTTTAATGTTCTTTTATGACTGATCGACATCTAGCTATTCACGTATTCCTTTGACGTGAAACTGTCCTGATCTGAAACTATGAGCGCCTCTCGACAGTTTCTTTATGAAAATTGTGTCCGCAGTTTTCTTTGATATACAATCCTTGACAGGTGAAAGACTGTCTGCACAGTTTTTCGCTTCCGTTACTCTGCTCAGTTTCTCTCTTCCTTTATCCTCGACAGTTTTCTCATCTGGACGTCTTCTTCTTCAAAAAATGTTCCACAGTTTTTGACAGTTCTCTTCTCCTAGACTATTACAACTCGATCATCCTATACAAGGATTACATGAGGTAATAACTCAAAGGTCTAGACTTTGGTACACAGTTTTTTCACATCAAAACATCAACTACATTAACACCTAACAATTTCCCCCTTTTTGATGTTGTCAAAACAATACCTCTAAGTCTATGTAAGTCGGCAAGAAGATGCAGTTGATCTGAGTTTACAAGGTTTGTCAATCTAACACTACTCATAATTGTGCTTCTTCTACACTCGACCTACTCTTATTGATATTCCCTCTGAATGGGAGAGAACATTCTCGATTAATATAAATCAAATTAGAGCGATAAGAGAAATGATTACTGATCACACTGGAATGTGTGAATTCAGCCAGTCAAGAATCAAGGTAAGAGACAATGAGTAGTTGTCTTCAAACCAATAGTTTTTCACTTTTTTCACTATATGTGTTCGATTACAAGTACATCAAAAGTTTTAAAACTGCGGTAATAAAAGAAGACACAAAAAAATAATTCAGATTAACATAATTACTCCTTTTTCTTGTCTTGATCCTTGACCTTCTCCTTTTCTTGATTTCAAGAATCTGCGTCCTTTGGCTTTGAGAAAGTTACGGCAGAAGTGGAGGATCCAGCTTGCGCCTTAAGAGTTGCGGTCACATCCATGAAGAGTTTTAACTCTTGGTCTCTGGAAGCCTTTATTGCTTCTAACTGCATTCTTATCTGTTCATCCCGCAATCTCTGCTCCTCTTCTCGCCTTCTCTGCTCCTCTTCTCGCCTCCTCTGCTCCTCTTCTCGCCTCTCCATCATTTCCAACTGCAGCTTCATAGTTTCATCTCTTCTCTCTTCCCCTTTTTTGACAAAATCAATAATAGTAAGGATACGCTGATCCATCTCCTATCACAGAACATGAAGGGGTAGATGAGCTGCAGCCACAGAGATGGGGTCAGGAGTCATTGTTCCTTCAGATGCAGCTAGTGCTCTAGAGTCTCCGTCGGTTTGACTCTGAGATGTAGCAGTAGATAGCTTGGGTTGAGGATGAGCTCTGATGGATGCTTCCTCTTCCTCTTTTTGCTTTGCTGCTGCTGCTGCTGCTTTTCTTGCATTTTCGGCAGCGACCTCTTCCTCTTTTCTATTGGCTTCAGCAGCTGCTGTTTCTTCCTCTTTTCTTCTCAGTTCAGCTGCTCCTTCTTCTTCTTGCTTTCTCTTTAGCTCAGCAACTTCCTCGGCTTCTTGTTGCCGTTGTTCTGCCTTAAGTCTTCGTTGCTCAGCTTTGCGTTCTAATTGTTGGATCTTTTCTTCTTCTTTTCAAATTTTCTTAGCATTCTGGATAGAATATTCTTCTGCAGATTTGATTCGGAATAACCGTTGAAAGTGATTTTGGAGAAGCAATTTCACTTGTCGTTGATGAACGAGCTCAACAGCTTTCTCAGCAATTTCTGCAAGAGTTATCGCACAAGAGAGAAGGATCGCTTGAGCTAGGGCTGCGTCATCTTCTTTCCTGAGCTGTTTTTCTTGCTCCATTTCTTCTTCCTTTTCAAGCTGGGAGAAACGTGTCCTGAACATTTGCTCCTTTTCATTTAACTTTTGTCGCTGTTCATTCAGTTGCTCAAGGGTAGCGTGATATTGAATGATCTTTCTTCTGGTGGTTTCTAGATTTAATGCTTCTTTGTTTGTAGTAGTCTCCCGTTGAAAGTCATTTTGATCAGTTCCCCCTTAATTCAAGAAGGGAATGTTCTCTTGTTCTGCTTCCTCAATAGATTCTTCTTCCTCTTCGGAATCTTCAGAGGTGGTCCTACCATCCTCAGACTGTTCTGGTCTTTAAGATGTTGTTTTCTCAGAATTAGATGATGAGGAGCATGTCATCTCTTCAAGATCTACATGCTTATCTGTTGTGTAGATTCCAAGTCCCTCAAGCTGAAGACGTTCAATATCGTTAGCGAAAATGTGCTCCGGGTTCAGAGCAGTCTCTGGTAGTTTGGAGAATTGAACAGCCCCTTCAAGTGTAGCATCGAATTCCAATTTCTTGGCAACTACCCTCATTGATTTTCCATGATTCATTTTCTTCATCTTCTTACATTAGGGATGTTCACAGATAGTTTGTTTGCCTTTCACAGTTTGCTGTGAACTTTCTCCAGAGTTTATCTCTGTTTGTTTCCTCTTATTCCTTTTTTGCCTATCTTCATGTTTTTTAGCTGAGGTGACAATTTTTTTAGGTTTCTTGGGACCCCCGATAGTTCGAACTAGTGGAATAGTAGCGAGACTCTCAGTCGTCTCAGCATCTACTTCCTTGTCGTCAAAACTTTCACGCCCTTCATCATCACCATCATTTCCACTGTCATGACCTTCATCTCTTTGAATCAAACGGTAGACTTGATCCTTTGGTGGAATGAAATTGGACGGTATAAGGTCTACCCCCTCATTTCGTATTCCTATAATACTCTCCAGAAGGTAACTAACCTTCAAACCAAAACTGACACTCGAAGAAAACTTGCCATCATTTCGGATGCCCTTGTTTTTCTTCGCCCTTTCCAGCAATCGCCCAAAGATATATGCTGCCCAATTTCCTCCAGGGAAGTCATCAAGAACCATCATCAAGGAATATTTGGGACTGCTTAACTCAAATAAGGATCCAATGCCACAGTAGATCATCCTTAGTGCGATCTTACTGAGTGTCTTATAGAATGAGTTCAGTTCAGATACCTTGGTGGCAGCTCTGAATTTTTCATTAATCTCTAGCTTCTTCCACTTCAACCAATGAGTCTTCAGAGCCTCCTTATTATCATGGAGATAGCCGGTGATATGGACTCCTATCTTGGGTAGATGAAGATATTGAGCGACGAGATCAAGATCAACCCTTATATCCTGTGATGCAACATTCGTCTGGAAGAACCGATTACGTTCGTCAAATATTGCATTTTTGTAGAACTCGGCTACGCGATTTGGGTTGAATCTCCGGGGACTGGCAGTCAAGAACTTCATTAGATTCTCCTTTATGAGCTTCGCGGCGATCTCTATTGCTATCGCCTTGTTTGACGTGATTGAGGCAACATTCTTCCAATTTAAGATTTTCTCCTTTACGACTTGCGATGCCCGGAACTGTTAGTTGGTGAGGCCGAACTCATCAACTATTTGAAATAATTCATCTTGTGAGGTCTCCTCAGTGACTATGAATGGTTCAGGGTTATTGGAGGTGTTGATATCCCTGATTTGAGTCTTCTCTTTCGGCATGATTGGGAGATGGAATGTGGATGAGTTAGAAGACTTAGAGTAGATACCTTTAGATTTTCTTGAAGGATTGACTTCCAGAGAGTAGGGTGTTCACTGCACCAGAGAATGTCGAAGACGATGACAAAAAGACTTTAAGAGATTTTGGTGATCGATCATCTAACAAAATCATAGGCTGAGACTGAAACCCCTTTTTGCATTAAATAACTGAGATAGATGCCGACGTAGGCGGCTGTTCACATCGTCTGGCACACCATTTAGTAGCGCATGGGAGAGTCGACGAGTTGTCTGCATTTAATGCGACGTGCAGCCGAAAACTTCGTCAAATTCAAAAATTCGCGCCTTTGACTAAGGCAGTTTTCTCCATCCCAAGTCTTCATAAAACTTCTTAGGGTAGTTCAAGACTATCTTTAGAACAAAAAACTGAGCAACTGTATCTCTTAGTTGCCAGTTAAAAAGTATTTTCTTTCGATAGATAACACTATGACCTTGACAGTTTCTATGCGCAATTTCCAATTGGTTCTTGAATGCCATTCTTATACTTTAATGAAGTTCGTGAATCAATTTTATTGCAATTTTGACCCCTTTACTGACTCTGAGTTCATGGCCTTCTGATCTATTACCCATATATCTATTCTGTATGACTCGATGCGGTTGGTGGGCATTGAATGCTGATTCATCAATTTCTAACTCTGAACTGTGAGGAGTAATATCCAGCATTTAAGTGATTTGCCACCTTTTCAATTGAAGCATAAAATCATCTTTAAATGCCCCTTTTTCGAGGTCGGAAATCCACATGATCCATCTTCTTTCAGAAATCCAAAATACATTCGATCTTCCAGAAGTATGTCTTTCTCATCTTCTTCTTCTTCTCATTTTAATCTTTCAAGGGAAATGAGGAAGATTTTCCATCCAGACGAACAAGATTTTGGATGATAAGAGACTTGGTGTACGGTACTGAAGAATTTCAGAGGTTCACGGCGGAGTGATGGAAAACTTAAGGGCACATGATCTTGAGTGTTTTGTAACAATAATAACTAATTCCTTCCATGCAGATGTGCTCAAGTTGGTGACTTACCATACCAAGGTCTTTGATGAGGAGATCTACTGCAACATCAATGGGGTGGAATTCTTCTGGTCAACTAATTATTTTGCAGATGTGTTCGAGCTTTCTCGAAGTGGAACGTTGGTTTTGCAGTATCGATGGGAGGAGACGGCACCGGAATGGTCAGCTTGGCAGGATTGGAGAGTGTGGGACATTGATTTCCTTCCGAATATGTCGAGTGGATTTCTCAAGTCGTGATACAAAGTATTCTACGATGTCATTAAGCAGATGGTGGTCTGTAATTCTCCTGATGAAACAGACTTCTCGTCGTCTATCTGGAAGACAATGTTGGCATTTAAGGACCAAGTTTTGGTGGACTGGGCAGGGTTCATCTTTGATCGCCTGAGGAGCGCCCTGCAGAAACTGCCTGAAATCACTGTCCCTATGGCATGTAGCTGAGCTGGCTCCTTGAGAAACAGATTCCATACTTGATGAAAGGTACGTTGAATCTAGTTGGATCCGACTACTACCCCACTAAAGGGATGTCCACCCCTTTACTGCCTCCAGAAAGACTGAACTGATGTATTTTGCCCTTTTTTCCCTTTTTTTTATATGTACAACGCACCATCTTTTTTCATTAATGAATGGTTCTCCCTCTATCTTTAAGATCTTCTGCAAAGTGAATGTATCATACTTCCATCAGATGATAACTCTCTGACATGCGTCTGTCACATTTCGAACTGTCGAACACATGTCCAGTTTTGACTCGCACACGGCAGTTGTTAGGTATTCAATGTTGAGGTTTTAAATTCTGAATATAAATTAAGGAATGTTATATCTTCCTGGTACGTCGTTCCATGCATTGAAATGAATAGACATCGTCTCAAACGTCGCACGATATTGTCCATAAATACTTCTTTTTCAAGACATTGATAAGAACACAAACAATCATCTCCCAGATCTTTGAGGAATAATCTTCAGTTTATTCATCAAACAATATGACTTTTGTGGGTGATATCTCCATCGAGCATAACAAGATCTTTAATGAGGCTGGATTGGAGGTCCAATATTGGACTAATCATCGGGTGTTCAGCACAGTGATGGAGAGTTTTGATGCAAATGGTCTTCAGAAGTTTGTGACACGAAAGCCTTTCAAATCCTAAGAGGACATGCTGAAGATGTTCGCCTTCAATAGCTATATTTTTGAGGAAAATGAGATCTTTGGCAACATCAACGGTCATCAGATTCGCTAGTCTCCTGAGTCCTTCCTCATCTATTTTGGGCTCCCTCGCGGGGATACACCAGTCATGGACTGCTTCAAGCATAAAAGGCGCCCAAATGGTCTAACGTCGATTTCCACCCAACGGGCTCATCAAATTGGCTGAAGCCCCGCTATCGCCAGACTTTTGACATCAATAATCACATGATCGTTGCCAATCCTTTATCGGACAAGGAATTTTCTCCTCCAGTTTGGAAGGCTATGATGGCCTTTGATGAGGAGGAGGAGGAGGAGGAGGTCGGTTGGGCCTCCTATATATTCAACCAGGTCCGAGAAGCTTTCGAAATTCTCCGTGACAACCCAATTCCCTACGGGATGCAACTGAGTTGGCTTCTGAAGTAGGAGATTTCGTCCCTTGTTCAAGGTTGGACCAACATCAAGGACTCAGATTTCTATCCTCCGAGGCGTCGTCTCCCTCGCTGATCGAAATTCATCCTTTTCTAGAAACTTCTTTTGTACATTTATTTGAATTTCTGTTGATGTAATGCACTCTCTCTTATGAATGAAATAGAATTGTTCCTTCATTCAAATCTTGAGTGAATTCCTCATAACGCAAATTTTTTAACTGTACACGTCATACAGTTTACGATGGCGCAGCTTTGTGAATTCTTAGTGTCTGAACTCCTTTCCAAGGAATTTATCATGAGATCTTGGAGATCGTGACTGTACATCCATGATTTGGCTAAACACTAAGGCTACACTCTTAGCCTTCTTTCTTCTTTGCCTTCATGTCCATTTAGGAGTGATGCGATGCAGCAGTTGGCATTTAATTCTGACTCATCGACTTTTAGCTCTAAGTTACGAGGAGTCGCGTCCTTCATTAAATTGATTTGCCACCTTTCCGAATGCCACAGAGAAATCTCCTTTAAATACCTTTTTCTCAAAGTAATATTTGTCACCTCATATCAGCACTTGTTTCTTTGCTCCATACAATATCTTTGAATGAGATGAATTCTCCACCTAACATTGTGGAAGAATTTGTGAGGATCTCCAAAATCCTGGATTTATGTGGGTTCCATCGACAAAACTGGAAAAATCATGTCATTTTTATGAGGTGATGGAAAACTGCAGACTAACGGTCTTGAAACCTTTGTGATCAAGGAGCCTCATTCCTTCCACAAGGATTTATTGAAAGTGGTTGCCTATAATTCTACCGTCACAGAGAAAGAGATATACTTCAATCTTAATGGGGAGGAGTTCTTTCTGCCTGCTGACTATCTCGCTGTCGAATTCGGGCTTAGATGCAACGGCATCCCAGTCAAGGATGACACAGCACCTGAGTGGTCAGCGTGGCAGTGGTGGAGGGTAGCAGAGATCGAGTTCCATCCAACTCTGACTAGCGAGTTCCTCTAGAGAAACTTTTGACATAATTAACAAGATGGTGGTTGGCAACACCCTTCTGGATACAGACTTTTCGCCGCTAGTATTGAAAGCAATGATGGTATTTGAGGACCAGGCAGAAATAGACTGGGCAGCTTTCATCTTTGAGTGCCTGATGATGGCATTTCAGAATCTTCCTGAGGTCACCGTCCCATATGGCATGCAATTGGGCTGGCACATTGAAAAGAGGATCCCCCTCTTTACTGAAGATGGGTCCAAACTGGTTGCCATCGACTACTACCCATCAAGATGTATGTGCACCCACTTAATGTAAATATAGATTCCTTATGTTTTGCTTGGACATTGTATCCTCCTCTTTACATAATGAATGAAGTAGTCGTTTTCCCTTCGACTTTATCATTGATTAAACAGTTCTAAAAATTTCACAATTGGCCTAATTAATAATCTTATCAAATTTAACACGCTCAGTTCGATAGTTTTGTACCAATCAATTTTCATTTCCTTCTCTTGAGATTTCATCAAACTCTAGAAGACCTAGTTTGATGCATAGCTCTTTTAATCGAGCCTCGGGTAGTGGTTTGGTGAAGATGTCCGTTAACTAGTCCTCAGTTCTAATATATTCCCTCGAGATATCCTCCTTCTCAACATGATCTCAAATGAAATGATGACGAATATCAATGTGCTTCGTCCTATAGTGTAGAACTAGATTCTTCGAAATAGAAACTGCACTGTTATTGTCACTTGAAATAGGAACACATCCAGTGTCTATTCCATAATCCTTAAGTTTCTGCTTTATCCAAAGCACTTGATCACAATAGCTGGCTGTTGCCACATATTCAGCCTCAGTGGTTGACGTAGCCACGGAATGTTGCTTCTTGCTTAACCAACTAATTAGTTTATAACCTAAAAACTGACAGGTTCCACTTGTGCTCTTTCTGTCAATTCTGCAGCCTCCAAAATCTAAATCAGAGAATCCATTCAGCAAGGTACCATCAGTTTTGGGATACCAGATACCTAAAGACTCAGTCTTCTTAAGATAACTCACGATTCTTTTTGCTGCTTCCATGTGGGACTTCTTAGGATTCACCTGGAATCTTGCACACACTCCCACAACATAAGATATATTGGGTCGACTAGTAGTTAGATACATAATAGACCCAATTATTCCTCTATAAGAAGTTGGATCAATAGGTTCTCCTTCTTCATGGAGAGTGATCTGAGAACTGGTGCTCATAGGAATCCTTAGAGACTTCATCTTCTCCGGACATAATTTGTTGATTAAGTCTTGAGTATACTTCTTCTGACTTATAAAAATCCCTTTGTCAGACTGATCAACTTGCAAACCAAGAAAATATGTCATCTTTCCCATCATACTCACTTGAAATTTATTCTGCATCAACTGGGCAAACTTTTCACATAACTTGGTGTTTTTGCTGCCGAAGATGATGTCGTCTACATAGATCTGAACAAGAAGGATGTCCTCTCCGTCCTTTATCTTGAACAAGGTTCGGTCGATTGCACCTTTTTCAAATCCTTTCTTGAGTAGAAATGGAGAGAGAGTTTCATACCATGCTCTAGGTGCTTGCATCAATCCATATAAAGCTTTCCTTAGTTTGTAGACTTGGTTTCCTTACTAAAATCCTGGGGGCTATTCGACGTAGACCTCTTCCTTTAATTCGCCATTATGGAAGGCACTCTTCACATCCATTTGAAGAACAGTGAAGTCATGGTAGGCAGTATATGCCAAAAATTGTTGAATGGCCTCCAGTCTGGAAATTGGAACAAAAGTCTCGTCGAAATCGATTGCTTCTCACTGAGCAAAACCATTGGCAACCAATCTCACTTTATTCCTTATGATGTTGTCGTTCTCATCTCGTTTATTCTTTTAGACCCAATTGGTACCGATCACGGACTGATGTGTTGGTCTGTCCACCAGATACCACACATTGTTGCGACTGAATTCTGCCAATTCTTCTTGCATCGCATTGATCCAATCTGCTGATTGAAGAGCTTCTCCAATTTTTACTGGTTCGACTTGAGAAATGAAGCAAGACATCAAGGCAGTTCCTTGTCTTGTTAGAACTAGATTGCTAATGTCATCCAGGATAGCTTTAACAAGGTGATCTCTTAGCCAGCTAAGCTTCTTCACAAGTACGGCTTCAGCGGGATCAACTGGAGTCTCAGAAATTGCTAGAGGTTTCTGATGAGATAGTTCACCACTAGGTTCTTGAACTGCTTCACCTCCATGTTCTGGAACTGCTGTTGGTCCCGAATTATCAGGGTATAACTTAGCAGCGGAAAATGTGATTAATCGTTTCTTGCACTCTGCTGGTTACTCAACTGACTGGGACCTTGTCAGTTGGTAAGTCAACTTGCACTCTGCGTACACAGCTGACTGGCGACTGGCTCGTCAGCTGGTAGCTCAAGACTTAGAATATTTTTAGCCTTGTTTGCACAGTTATATCAGTTTTCAGGATATACACCAGCACTTGGGTGCTGGGTTTTAAATCAGTATGAAATGCAGAAAGCTGATAAAAGACAAAGGATTTATAGTGGTTCGATCAACTGATCTACGTCCACTCTCCAGTCGTAGCACTGGAAATTTCACTAAGAGTAATCGGGTACAAGCGTCCTACGATCTATCTCTAGCTGGTGAATGCCTCGTCCACCAGTTCACTAGATCAACCGCTCCCGGCCTTGTCCTTCTTCAACTCTGATCAGCTGGTGGAGTGCGAGCACGTCACTTCAACCTCCACAGCTTCACTGGGTGTTTAGTTCTCCCAAGAACGTATCTTCTCAATACGGCAAACTGCCCGTGATAACTCAAGTGCTGGCTGGCACAAGAGCTGCTGTGAACTTCCTCAGAAGAGAAAGAACACCAAAGAGATCAGTAACTTACAAGCTGGAAGCTTGAAGTCTCGTGTTTGAATAAATCAACACACGGATAGCCTTTAGAAAGGCCTCGAAAGTGTTTTGCTTCTACTTGCTTGAGCGTAATAAATTTTCAGTCTTTCGGTAGGTGAAGAGTATTGAATGTCAGGAAGCAAGCGTCTTAAATGTTGGTAGTTCCGACCTATTTATAGACGCGGGATCCCATTCAAATCTTCTAGCCGTTTGGACACATCCGGAAAAGGTCTCTGTCCTCGCATGTCCTTCAGACGGCGGCAGGTAGGAATTTCCGGAAAGCGCCATGCTTTTGTCCACTTTATCTGACATTGATCTCTTTATGTCAGAACGGCACTATTCGTCAGTACGAGGAATCGAGACTGGTGTCTTGTAACTGATGGACTTTAAGGTATCCTCCTTAAAGTCATACTCTGTCAGTTAATTCCTCGACGAATCTTCTTTTTGTCTCTAAGACTCAGGGAGAGAGAATCTGGAATTCTGCTGGTAACATCCGACTGGTAGATCATTCTGGTGATCTTGTGCTGGCAGTCTCTGCTGGTGACTTGCGCTGGCACAATCTAAGTCTACCAATATGTCTGATGTTAACTCTTGGAATCTCCCATGACTGGTGACTTCACCGCTGGTGAACAGTGTCAGTGAGAACACCTATTCTGCTGGTAAGGTTTGTCAGCCGCCTGCTGATGAAAACCTTCCCAACTGGTGAACAGTAGCCAGTCGTGAGCTCTTTTCTCATGCTGATGAACAGTGTCAGCATGAGTCTTGTCAGTCGCTTGCTGGTGAGACTTCTCTCAACTGGTAAGTACATCTCATGCTGGTGAACAGTGTCAGCATGAGTCTTGATCAGCTGCGACTTACAACTCAAAAGACCTAAACAGGACTTTACATTTGAGACTAGAGCTATTCTAGAGACAAACTGACGCTGGTAGGACTTAGGATTTGATCCACCAAAACACCAAAACTAGAATCTAAACAAGTAGCTACCGGGGAAAGGAAACTTAGCCAAATTTCCCAACAATTTCCCCCTTTTTGGTGCGATCAAAGCCTAACCAGCGAGCACTCAGCTGATGAGGAAAGTTACAAAGTATTTTAGGGTTTTACAAAATAAACCTATCAGATCTAAACCCATGAAACTACTTCCTCACATCAGCTCTAACTAAAGTCTTCCCCCTCAAACTAAGAGGGATATTGCTCGTTTAAAATATGAAAATTGAGATCAGAGCAAAAAGATTTAAAGTGTGTGATACGAGTGCTGGTGCTGATTACACTGGAAGTGTAAGTTCAGCTGGTAAGTAAATACTTAGACAATTTGTTGGACAATGAGGAATTGTCATCAACTTGCCAGTAATCAATCCATTTAATATGTTGCAGTTACAAGTACAGGATAGAAAACTGACTAATCTAGCTGATAAGCATTTACTTACAACAAAATAGAGAAGCTAGACTATGGCTGAGAAGATGATCCTGGTGATTGAGTTCTGCTTGTGAGCGACCTCAGGATCTCAGTGAGCGCTGCCATATCTTGTCTGCTCTTCTCCCTTTCCTCAGCAGCAATCCTCCTCTCCTCTTCAGCAAGACGAGCTCTCTCTGCCTCAGCACGTGCTCGCGCACTTTCCCCCTCTTGGATCCGCGCCAAAAAGGAGGACACTCCAGCGGTGACTGACTCCATCTGTTGTGCAATTTCAGTTCGGAAGGAGGCGAAGCGCTGGTCCATCCTGGCATCAATGAGTGCAAGTAGCTGCACAGGAGGATGGATCTCGGAGATTGGCATTGCTGAGACTTCAATGGAAGAGGAGGGCACATCAGTTGCGGAAGGAGCCATTGCTGGTTCGGATTCAGCTGATATCTCCATCTGGGCTGGCTCCTCCGCTGGCACTGCAGCTGCTGCTGGTTCCTCTGCTGGTACATCAGCTGCTGCTGACTCCTCTACTGGCACTTCGACTGCTGGCTCCACTACTGGCACTGATGCTGGAGCTGGCTGGACTGAAGAAACAACTGTTGGGGCTGTGAGTTCCACCACTTGCCAGTCCATGTGAGCAGGGACGAGATCGCCCGAGACAATAGGAACAGGAGGGACGGCAAGGGTCAGCCACCAACCACGAGAGGGATCGTCCTCTACTAAGTGGTCTACCAGCAGAGCGCAGGCAGCCATGTCGAACAATTGAGCATGGTAGGGAGGGATCCTCGGGAGGGTAACCAGCACTTTGAGGCGACGGAGCGCGTACGTCAGCTGGTACCCCCGACTGGTGACTCGAAACTGGAGGAAGGGTAACTTGATCCTTTTCAATGGCGGGAGGCCGGAGCTTCCAGTCAGCTGCCTATACTCAGCAATTTTCAGCAAGCGGCGCTTGATCCTCCTTGTAGACAGCTGCTGGGGGCATTCAGGATCAGTGCCCATGAAGGCATGAGCCCACTCCTCCTCCGCTCTCCAGTAGCCAAGACCCAGCCTGGCATAGAGAACCGCCCGCTTCTCCACTGTCAGCAGGCGCTGGCATCGGTCAAAAATTCGCCACCTCCGGAACTCCAGACATAGTTCCGGATCCACCCTCCAGAGTCTACGGTAGCTGGATATCATTTCGTCATTGACGGCATTCTCTACCTCCGCCGTTATATTTTCAGCATACTCGTAGAGAGTGGAATTGAAGTATTCCACTGGCTGCAGGGGCAGGCACCAGTCAAAAATTCTCGAAGCGTATACCGACTGGTGGGGGAGTCCGCTGAAGGGGATGATGTTGAATGCTGATGGCTCAGGCACTCGTAAATTATAGAATGCTCTCTCCCCGCGGTGCTCCCACCGGTGCACCCCTGTTACTCGCGACTGGAAGACATCCTCATCAATCAGTTGATGCTCTTGGATGCAGAGCATGTAAGGTCGCCTTTCAGTACGTGCACGCCTAGCTGGTGATGTAGAGGATGCTGCTGGTCGCCCGGAAGTTGATGTCGAGGCATCTGTAGATCGGGGGCGACTGGCAGGACGACGAGCCTTATCATCAATGTCTGGGAACAGATCCCTTGGCTCCATCCTCTGTACCATGGAGTAATGTATCACCTCCTCAGCTGGCGCCTGCTCTGGCTCCTCAGCCCTTGGCTCCTCTGCATCCTCGGATTCAGAACTGACATCCGAGAAGCTCGTCAGTTTTACCGGGGTGGTCGCCCGCACTTCTTCTCCTCCACTGGCACCCCCGTGCGCGGCCAGTGGGTCTTCTTCACCTCCACCACCCCCTTGCGCGGGTGGAGGGACTTCAGCGACCTCCTCCTCTTGGTACTTATCCACAAGGGATAGTACATCCTCTTCAGCGCCCATGACCATCAGGCGCGTGAATGATTCATCGGATAAGATCTCGCCTGGAGCTGGTGCTGGTGGCCTTGCACTTGTGGAAGTATCGGGCACATCCCACTTGCCCTTGGCCACCTGGCGCAATTGTTTGGCCATTTCCTCCTGACGCCTGGCGTCGTGCTCAGCCTGCACCTTTGCATAGGCTTCATCGCGGGCTGCCAGCTCAGCCTCTCTTTTACGCTGGTCGGCCAAGGCCTTCAACCTTGCCTGGGCCTGTTTCTTCCTTACTATGGAGGCTTGCTGCTCCTTCTTTGCTTGCTCGACCAGTCTCTGAGCTCTGGTCTGAACTCTTTTTCGCTTACGGGTCATCCTCTCCAGCGTCTCTTCCTCAGTAAGTCCCAGAATGGACTTCTTGACTGGGATGGAGATCTTCCCAGACTCAGGGTCATATGCAACAGCTGACGGAGGCTGCTGATGCTGGGAAGTCTTAGGCTTCTTGTGGGATGGCTTCTTGGTGACTGGTACAAGTTGTACGTCCCGTGGGTGGATACCAGTCGCCTCAGCCACCGCGCCTTCCATGGTGTCGAAGAGAGACTCCATCTCCAGCTTCCTCTTCAACTGAGCCCTAGCCTCATCAGTCAGTGGGAGAGACACAGCTGGCACTTGCTCCCCCAGGTCTTCTGAGTCTTCCTCAGAAACGGCCTCAGCAGGGTCCACTGCTGACTTCCCTTTCAGCCTGCGTGGCTTCTTGTAATCTTGGCGAGGCAGCTTCACCTGCGTGGCTGGTATGAAGTCGGAACCAACCAGCTGTTCCCCCTGATCCACGCCATCACCCAATTCCATCTCCAGGATGTGGCTGATCCTCAGCCCGAACGAGACTGCGTGGGCAAATTTCCCTTCAGTTGGCACGGTGATGTTTCGTGCCACATTCTCCAGCAACCGGCCAAAGAAAAATTCAGCCCAATTGCCCTGAACTCCATCCACCAGGGCACACATCACCGAGAACTTCCGCAGGCTTAACTCGGCGTACGAGCCGACCTCGCATTGTAGCATGCGAACCACAATATCGCACACCATTTGCCAGTACTCCTCCATCTCGGACTTCTTCATGCCAGTCCGGAAGACGGTGACTTCTGGCTTCTTCCACTGCGCCCACCTCCTCCGGAATTCCACCGTATCATCCTGATGATACGTGGCCACTTCCTCTCCTTCATTCCTCAGTCCGAAGAGATCGGCGAGGTATTCCGTGGTGACGGTGATCAGGTGGCCGAACACCGATGTAGTGAACGACTTCCTGTCGTCAGCAATAACCGCCCTAGCATAGAACTCGGCTATCAGGTGAGGGTGGAAGGATCTGGGGGTCGCCGTCAAGTACTGGCGGAGCTGCTCGCGGTCGACCATCTCCATCAGCTCCGGCCCATGATGCTTTAGGGCTAGCTTCGCGTTCAGAATCTTCTCCTTCTGAACCTGTGCAGTCCTAATCTGCGCGTTAGAGAGCTGTCGCCTGGTCGCCGGCCTGTTCAACTGAACCAATCGGGCGAAGGGATAGGTGTAATCGATATCTTCGATCTTCACTATGCCAGTATACGTAGGCATATGAGCTTCAGCAACTGGTAGGTCTGGTGAACCAGACGAGGATGATGTAGATGAAGATGGAGGGTTATCAGCTGGAGGTTGAGAAGATGATGCCATGACTTCAGAAAGATTCAAGGTTCAGAAAAAATTTCAAGGGAAGATGTGAGAATCTTGAAAGATATTAGGGTTCTGAAAGTAGGGAAACATAAAGGTTAACCCGAAGGAAGTGATCAGGTATATATACTCGGGCCATACAGGATCAGACGTCCAGAATCAACGCTCAGCAAGCGAGGATCGACGGTCATCAGCAGGCCCGGTTCCCTGTGCGACGTGCGCGGTCGTGCTGACGTGGGCTACGCCGTGGAGCTGACGTGGCACGCAGCGATTGGTGGCAACCAAGCGTCGGACTGCGCAGACACTGTGCACATTAAATGTGGCATTAAATGCCGCATTAAATTCTGAGGACTGTACACGCTAGTCGGATTTGAACAATCCCGCCTTTTCTGAGACAGCTGGCTTGACTGGTCATCAGTAGCATATACCAGTTGAACACTTCCCCCTAACTGGTTGGCCTCTTTATCAGTTGGCAACTGATACACATACTGGTGCTGGCAACTTGAAAGAGTAAAAATTGAGAGCTTGGACTCAATTTTATTCCGCATAATCCTCTCTCCAAGAAATCCACTCCTCATCATCGCTTGAAATTGGGAGCTGGGACCCAATTTCGCTTCAACTGATGGTTTGTGCTGGCAACTCCGGAATGAGAGCTGGGACTCATTTCCTTGGACAATTAAGGGATAAGTCCGCCAGTAGGAACCATCAGTGAGCTTGAGATACCACTTAAATAAAAACAACTAAGAGCTTGGACTTAGTCGTAATCAGCGTCCTTCAGAAGATCAAGAATAGAATGAGAGCTGGGACTCATTCTTCCTCATCATTGGGGCTCACATCAATCTCCATAAGACCAAGTTTGATGCACAACTCCTTGAATCTTGCTTCTGGAAGGGGTTTGGTGAAGATGTCAGCCAGTTGATCTTCAGTTCTGATGTAGTCCACGCTGACATCCATCTTTTCGACATGATCACGAATGAAGTGATGTCGAATATCTATGTGCTTGGTTCTAGAGTGATGAACCGGATTCTTCGTGATGCACATAGCACTGTTGTTATCGCAATAGATGGGAACACAGCCAGTGTCCACCTCATAGTCCTCCAGTTGTTGCTTGATCCAAATTATTTGAGCACAGCAACTGGCAGTGGCAACATATTCAGCTTCAGTGGTAGATGTAGCAACTGAGTGCTGCTTCTTGCTAAACCAGCTGATTAGCTTGTGTCCTAGAAACTGACACGTACCACTGGTACTCTTTCGGTCAATACGGCATCCAGCGAAGTCTGAATCTGAATATCCAATGAGTGTAAGCTCATCATTTCTGGGATACCATATTCCAAGAGATTCAGTCCCCTTCAGATATTTCACTATCCTCTTTGCAGCTTCCATGTGTGACCTTTTCGGATTGGCTTGAAATCTGGCACACACTCCGACTGAGTACGAAATGTCGGGTCTGCTGGCTGTGAGATAGAGAAGTGATCCAATGATTCCTCGGTAGATGGTAGGATCAACTGATTCACCTTGCTCATCAAGAAATATTTGACAACTGGTGCTCATAGGTATTCTGAGGGACTTAGTTTTCTCTGGGCAATACTTCTGAATTAACTCCTTCGTATACTTCCGCTGGCTGATAAAAATTCCATCAGCTGACTGCTGGACCTGGAGTCCGAGAAAGTATGTTAACTTGCCCATCATACTCATCTGAAATGACGTCTGCATCATTTGAGAAAACTTCTCGCAAAGAGTTATATTCCTTGATCCGAATATGATGTCATCTACATAGATCTGCACCATTAGCATGTCACCACCATCCTTGAGAAGAAAGAGAGTCCTATCAATCTTCCCTTTCCGAAATCCATTGCTGGTGAGGAATTGTGACAGCGTTTCGTACCAAGCCCTGGGCGCCTGTTTCAATCCATACAGGGCCTTTCTCAGCTTGTACACCTTGGTGCCAATTTCAAAGCCTGGAGGTTGCTCGACATATACCTCCTCTTTTAGCTCGCCATTCAGGAAGGCGCTCTTCACATCCATCTGGAACACCGTGAAGCCGTGATACGCTGCATAAGCAAGGAACAGCCGTATCGCCTCCATTCTTGCAACTGGTGCGAAGGTCTCATCAAAGTCGATGCCTTCACACTGCCTGTAACCTTTGGCGACTAAACGAGCTTTGTTTCTGACTACAGTGCCAGTTTCATCTCGCTTGTTCTTGAAAACCCACTTGGTGCCAATCACTGACTGATGTGATGGTCTCTCCACCAAGTCCCAAACGTTATTGCGAGTGAATTCTGCAAGCTCCTCTTGCATGGCATTGATCCAATCGGCAGATTCGAGCGCCACTCCTATGGAAGTAGGTTCCATTTGAGAGATAAAACAACTCAGGAGCGCACTGCCGTGTCGAGTCTGGACAGAACCTTCCGGATCACCGAGAATAGCATCGGATGGGTGATCCCTCAGCCATTTGGGAGGACCAGCGACTGCTGGTGCCGGCTGTGAAATAGGTTCATCTGTCCTGACGACTGGTGCTTCCACATTTTCACCAGTCGGAGCTGGAACTGCAATTGGTGGTTGACCTTCACCAGTTGGAACTAGAATTTCAACTGGTGGTTGACCTTCAGTTGGAACTCCTTCATCAGCTCCACTGTCTGACTGGCTTCCTGAACCTTCACCAACGTTGTCAGTATCAGCTGGTACCTCCATTCCAGCTGGTTCATCGTTGTCTTCTGGCTCAAAGATTCCAGTCGGAATTCCCCCTTGATTTTTGCTAGATCCACTCAGGGAGATTGAGTGTAAGGTCTCAGCAAGGTCATTTGCATCACCGACCCTCTCAGTTTGCTGATGGCCAACCGAGGGAACTGGTTGTGAAGATGATCCAGTCATAGGTCTAGTCGAACCAGTTGGTTGAGCATCGGAAGAATTCCTGCCCAACTGGTCGCTGACATCCTCGACCTCAGGAACATCTTCAGCCAGTTGGCGTAAGGTCCTGCGCACTAAAGTAGCTTCATCAAAAACAACATTGCATGTTATTTCCACAAGCTGGGTAGTCTTGTTAAATACTCTATAGCCCTTGTGAGAGGGATGTCCATATCCGACAAACACACCCTCATCAGCCTTAGGCGAGAAAGCATTTAACTTCGACTTCCCATTATTATGGATATAACATGGTGAACCGAATGCACGAAGATGAGCTATAGAAGGCTTACGACCAAAATACACTTCGTAGGGAGTTTTCTGGAGTCTGTCGTTGATCCCGCTTCTATTCTGAGTGTAGCAGGCAGTCACCAACGCTTCTCCCCAGAAACTCTGTCCCAAGCCGGACTCAGCCAGCATGGACCGGACCGCTTCTTTCAGCGTCCTGTTCCTACGTTCTGCCAGTCCATTCTGCTGCGGTTGCCTTGGAGTAGATCTCTCATGTTTGATCCCGGCCTCCGCGCAAAAATCCATCAGCAGACTGTTGCAGAATTCAGTCCCATTGTCTGATCGAATTCGCTTTACCACAGCTTCTCTCTGTTTCTGAGCTTGGATGATCAATTCTGGAAGAATGATCTTCACCTCATCCTTGGTTCTGAGAAGCTTTACCCATGTATAGCGCGAGTAGTCATCGACTACCACCAGCGAATATCGTCTTCCTCCAATGGTTTGCGGTGTTACTGGTCCAAACAGGTCCATGTGTAACAACTCGAGTACCTGACTGGTACTGGGGCAGACTGGCGACTGGTTCTTGAAGGACTTCCTAGTTTGTTTGCCTTGCTGGCAAGCTTTGCAAATTCCTTCCTTCTTGAACCCGCCCTTGGGAAGACCATCTACAAGATCATGCTTGGTTAGATATTTAATAGTTTTGAAATTTAGATGACTTAACCTTTTGTGCCACAGCCAGTTAGTTTCCATGGAACTGGTGGCTACAAAGCATGTATCAGTCTTCCCGCTTTGCCAGTCAACAACATAGAGACCTCCTTTCCTGACACCTTTCAGCTTGGTCTCGCCAGACTCTTCATTCTTGATCTGGCACCCTGATTTGTCAAACACAATGGTATAACCATTGT
>JAPKLW010003357.1:768-43791 GCA_026898455.1 Plectranthus barbatus
TTCATAGGAGCATGCTAGGGTTTTGAGAATTTAATTATGGGCAATATTCATAAATCGATCCGGTTCAGTTTTGGTTTTGGTGATTCGGTTCACGGGAAAACCCTACAACAGTTCACTGTAAGGGGTGGTAATATCAGTGCGCAAGGCGAGATTGATATCATCCTGAACTCTCTTCTTAAATCCTTTTATGACTTTAAGGTAGTTGCTGCTGCAAGGGGAGAGTATGCTCTGCATGAGCTGCTTGAGGACCTTGTGGTGGAGCAATTTTCCATGCGAGCACGGATGCCTGTTCTGACTGCTTCTAGCACTGGTTCGACAACCTCTAAGGTTGGAGATGATGGTGCTGAAAGCAAGCTCAGGAAAGCAGTCAGTGAAAGCAAGTCAAAGAAGGTGAAGAGGGTTAAAGTCACTCCAAAGAAGAAGAGGTGTGCTGGCTACGGAAAGGTGGATTGTCCGAATGCTAAAGGACAAGGTACGTCATTTGCATTTGTAACGGAAACATGTTTAGCATCAGTTTCTACTCATTCTTGGGTAGTGGATACTGGAGCTACAGATCATGTTTGTTACATTTTGCAGGGGTTCACACCGAGGAGGGTGCTGAAGAATGACGAGGTTACCATCTCAATGGGGAACACAGCACAAGTGAGTGCAGATGCCATTGGAGATTTCACCTTGTACTTTGATGATTCTGTTTTAACTTTGAGAGATGTTTTGTACGTGCCGGATTTTCGGCGAAACCTTATTTCAGTTTCCAAACTTTATGTTGATGGATATTTAGTTATTTTTATAGTGGTGTTTCTATCATTGGTAATAACGGTGTTATCTGTCGTGGGATGCTGAATAATTCTCTCTATGTTGTTAACTGTAATCATATGTCTTCCGCAAGTATTGCATGTAATTCATCTGTAATTGATAATCTGATGAGAATCTTACATATCTCTGGCACTTGAGACTGGGGCACATCAGCTTGAAGCGGATACAAAGACTTAAAGATGACGGTACATTGGACTTAGTCCAGGCTGTACATTATCAAGTCTGCGAATCCTGCATCGAGGTCAAGATGTCAACTAGTCCTTTCAAGGCTAGTCAGTCTCGAGCAGAGGAAGTGTTGGAATTGATCCATTCTGTCTTATGTGGACCGATGTCCACGCAGGCTCGTGGAGGGTACGAGTACTTCGTCAATTTCATTAACGATTACTCAATGTACAGATACGTTTACCTGCTTCGCTACAAGTCTGAATGCTTTGAGAAATTCAAAGAGTTCAAGGCTGAGGTAGAAAAGAAGGTCGGGAAAATTATCAAGTCACTGCGATCTGACCGCGGTGGCGAATACCTCGGTAACGAGTTCCTGCAATATTTGTCAAAAAACAGGATTACATCCCAGTGGACTGCACCGGGTACTCCCCAGCAAAACGGTGTAGCTGAAAGAAGAAATAGGACTCTTCTAGAGATGGTAAGATCAATGATGAGTTATGCAAACTTACCAATTTCGTTTTGGGGCTACACATTGGAAACAACAGCTTACGTGCTTAATGTGGTGCCTTCTAAATCAGTTCCTAAGACGCCTTCTGAGCTCTTCCTTGGTCGCAAACCTAGTTTGTGTAAGTTTAGAGTATGGGGCTGTCAAAAGCAAGTCAAAAGCAATGCTGTTCATAGGGTATCCCAGGCAAACGAAAGGTGGTTACTTTTACTGTCATGAGAGTAAGAGAGTCGTTGTTAGCACCAACGCTAGATTCCTTGAGGACGAGTATGTGAGTAATCACAAGTCAAGGAGTGATATCGTTCTTCAAGAAATTGAAAACGTGAATGCAATTCCAAGGGAAGGGGAACGTGTAGATGTGGGTGCACCTGTGAGAGGTACAACACCACAGACACGTTCTTCAGTGCAAGGTGCAGGACGACAAGTTACTACACCTACTACTGACACGACACCGATGCCTCATCGTAGTGGGAGAGTTATTTTCTAGCCGAAAAGGTACATGTTCAAGGGTGAGTCTTCGGACTTGAGCCCGAAAGACGGACATGAGGAATCTGACCCATTGACTTACAAAGAGGCAGTGCAGGACAAGGATGTTGCCAAATGGCGTGTCGCCATGGATTCTGAAATTAAATCCATAACTTCTATGGATGTATACCAGAAAACTGATTTGTCGGATGGCTTTAGGGCTATATGGTGCAAATGGGTATACAAGAGAAAGAAAGGGGCGGATGGAAAGATCACGGTTTTAAAGCCAGGCTGGTGGCAAAGGGTTATAGTCAGAAAGAGGGCATTGACTATGACGAAACCTTTTCACCCGTAGCCATGCTCAAATCCATCTGGATACTCCTTGCCATAGCTGCGCATATGGACCTCAAGATCTGGCAGATAGTTGTCAAAATCGCTTTTTTAAACGGTTACCTTGAAGAAGGTAGGGACATCTATATGCAGCACCCCGAGGGTTACACATGCAAGGGCGAAGAACATCTTGTCTGGAAGCTTAGGAAGTCATTGTATGGACTTAAGCAAGCTTCAAGGTCGTGGAACTTACGTTTCAACGATGTGATTAAATCCTATGGATTTGCACAGTTGGAAAACGAAAGTTGTGTTTACCGACTTTGTGTCAGTGGGAGCGTGGTCTTCCTTGCACTATACGTTGATGACATACTCCTATTTGGAAACAACAAGAGAGTGATGTTGGAAATCAAGGCTTGGTTATCTGAACAGTTCCAAATGAAGGATCTGGGAGAAGCTGGCTACATTCTTGGAATTAAGGTCTTACGAGATCGTAAGAGAAGAATGTTGAGCTTATCCCAGGCATCCTATGTGGATACTGTGATAGCCCGGTTTAGCATGCAACTCGCCAAGAAATGCTTACTACCTTTCAGACATGGCGTTCATCTTTCTAGTGGGCAGTGTCCTCAGACAAAACGGGAGAAAGATGAGATGAGTCTTGTACCGTACACTTTGGCGGTGGGTAGCCTCATGTATGGGATGCTGTGTACCAGGCCAGATAGCTGTTATGCCGTTGGCATGGTAGCAAGATATCAGTCTAACCCTGGACAGGCGCACTGGACTGCTGTAAAGCACATCCTCAAGTATTTGAAGAGACCTAGGAATTACTTCCTAGTTTATCAAAGTGAGGATTTGTGCCCTGTGGGTTATACAGACTCGGATTTCCAAGGGGACCAGGATGAGAAGAAATCAACGTCAGGATATGTGTTTACCCTGGGAGGTGGAGCTGTATCTTGGAGGAGCTCAAAGCAGAAATGCATTGCTGACTCCACCATGGAGGCAGAATATGTCGCCGCCTCCGACGCCTCGAAAGAGAGGGTATGGCTCAAGAACTACCTTTTAGAGTTGGGCGTGATCCCGAGTTTGCCGAGTAGCATCACAATTTATTGTGATAACTCTTGTGCAGTGGCGAACTCAAAGGAATCGCGGTCTCACAGGGCAAGTAAACACATAAAGAGAAAGTATCACATCATACGAGAAATCGTATCGTGGGGCGATGTGCAAATTAAGAAAATTGACACTGTTGACAATCTTGCTGATCTATTTACAAAGAGCTTGTTGCAGAAAGTTTACAAAAGACATATTCGTGAGCTGGGTCTGAGGTGGATGCCGACCACTGACAGTGGTTAAAGAGACAGCAGACTAGATAGACAGACTGTATACTCTGTAATAGCTTAGTTATGCTTTGAGTATAAGTGGGAGATTGATCGGTTTTGTATATTGAAAGCATTTATTATAATGAGTATACAACAATTTATTTCTCCTATCTGTTAACAATATTACATGTATGAACAATGGTATCCTCTTGTCTCACCAATGGGGACGATCATATGGCGTGATGTAGATCGCAAAAGACAGTATGATCATTTGACCTAGTGAGACATAAACCTGATCACAGCCGAGATAGCGTATGAGGATACGTCTATCCGGATGGCTGCGGCATTGTCGGAATAAGTAATCTATCTTGGTTACTTGACGTGCTTATACGCAGAGGTGGCGTATTGATGGACCACAGTGAGATGTATTCGTCTGTCTGACATCAGCGAATATAAGATCTCGTTATATTGATTGAGTCCAAACCCTAACGAAGGTTTAGGGGTTTGCACGGGTTGACTGTTGCTTTGACTTGCCATGGTGGAGAGCCTAAGTAACGTGCTCGTATATCCGCATCTTGGGTAACAGCAGTTCGTGTAGTACCGCCTGAGACTGGGTTTAGGTAACCATATCCGAGTAATAGGATGGGGACATTCCCTGAGAAGCTCAATGACATTCATCGTGCCAAAGTTCTGCAGGCTGATTAAGTTCAGGCACGTGTGATAAGGATTGAGTGATACTACTCAGAAATAATAAGATATTAATTAATTGTAGTTAGAGCTTGTTAGAAGCTCCAATTAATTAATAGATGTCCGGTAACCTTAAATATGGGGATTCTCAATTAATTCAGCTCGTTCTTATAACGTGGTAATAAAGGGGTAGGTCAGTATTAATTCTGTGGTGAAAAAGAATTAATATTAATTAATTAATTATGTCCTGGGTTGTGGACGTGGGAATTAATTAATTTATAGGCCCACTTTATTATTTGCATTAGGTCCCATGTCTGGCCCAAGGAAAGTGTGCTGAATTGAGCCCAGGAGCCCACTAGGGTTTATAACCCTTGGTCTATAAATAGACAGCTCTCTCTCATAAGTTGCATGAATGTTGAAAAACCCTAAACCTAGAGAGAGAGAGGGGCGCCATTTTTGAGAGAAAACAAGGTGGAGAATTTTCGAATTCTGGTCCTGCTCAAAGCACAGATCAGTGGAATCCTCACCAGTAGCAGATCTGAACGCACCGGGAAACAGATCTGAAGATCTAATCTGGAGAACATCAAACTTCTTTCTTTCCCTTTTGATTTTTGATTTTCATCTAAGAAATTAGGGTTCTAATTTCTGTTTCCGCAGATAAAATCGGATTGCGTGGTTGAATTAAAGTTGGAAATTCAAACACAAAAGATCGGATCAGACTCGACGGAATAACGGTAATTTCTTAATCCACGATTCTAGTAATTAAATTCATAGGAGCATGCTAGGGTTTATTGTTTATTTAATTGTGCACAATATTCATAAATCGATCCGGTTCAAATTAGTTTTGGTGATTCGGTTCACGGGAAAACCCTATATATATATATATAGAGAGAGAGAGTGGTGATCCTATCACAAGTCTCTTTTAGATAGATCTAGACGCTTAATTTTAGATACTTAATGGCCCGAATTGATTCTTAAAAATTGAATTTCACCTTTTATTTTAAATTTAAATAATAATTAAAGGTAGTTAGGTAAGTTACACATTTGGGGACCTCAAAAAAATCTCATAATCTCTTTCATCTAAAACTCACGTATTTTTTCTTCAACATATTATCTCTCCTCTAATTTCCTTATAAATCTTGAATTAATCATATCTCACTAAATTTAAATTATTTTTTAACTTACCACATATCAAATTAAAGATAATTTAATTATCTTTCAAACGAAATCACTATTGCATATTTTTTGAATAAGATAATCGTAGTAAAAATATGATACTGCAATTATACATATGTAGATAATGCATATTTACAAGCTTAATATTGCAACTTACATCTGAAAATATATAAGCATGCAAATATGCTTTATATAAGCCTGCAAATATGCATCATATACTCTTGTACAGTTGCAGTATGGTTCATGGATAGATCGAGACTTTTAGAACATAAAATGTTTTTCTAATGTAAGTTGCATTATATAATAATAAAAATATACATTATCTACGCCTGTAAAGTTACATATCATTCTTAAAATAATTTAGAGACTGAATTTTTGGTTCGCTGGACTGTTTTGGTCCCAATGAGGTGTGATAAGATGTTAGAGACTATTTTTTTTTCAAAAATTAAAAGTTCAAAATATATTTACCCTTATTTTCTCACAAATGAGATTTTGGTGGAGATGAATTTTGGGGAGAATTTTTAGGGAGACAAATTTTTGGGAAAATTTTGTTGCATATGGCAAGTGCATATTTAGTTTTGGAAGAAAAAATCGTGGAATCAAAATTTTAGGGATAATCTTACGAATATCTAGGAAGTTCAAAATTAATTGTGGTCCGTGGTATGTTAAATTTACGGTAATACCCTGATAATGCAAGTTTTTGTAACTAGTTAATGTAATCCCCTTTTTGATTATATTTTTAAATTTCAACTGCTCATGATTAAAAAAGAAGGTCCATATTCATTCTCATCTCCTATCTAAGGGGTTACTTGTGACTTTAACGCACTCATATATATATATATATATATATATATATAGTGGCGCGATCTAGGCTGAACATATGCCCAAGAATGAACTAAGACCAAGATCTGCCCGTTAATTTTTAAAATCGACGTTCTTGTTTTAAAGCAACCGAATGTCATTGTATAGCTCTGTTTGTATCATTATATGGGTAGTTTTGTCCAAATCGTATAAATTGGAAAGAGAAATAAGATCGTGTGGCAGATTTTTCGGGTGTAGTTACCTAAAAAAATACACCACGATATATTCCATAATTAACTCTCAACTTCATTAATATTTTACCATGATTTTATGTTAATTGTTATCATTGTTTATGGCTTTGAGTGTCATTGTAAGGTAATTCTGTCAAAGTGTGATAAACTGCAAGGTGAAATAAAATCTTTCGGCTGATTTATTGGGTGCAGTTTCAACTTTCACTAATCTATTATCATTGAATGTATAAACAGCTTTAATTATTCATACAATGATATTGAATAAAGATAACAATGATCTTAAAAGTGTATTAAAAATCAATTAAAATTAAACCGATAATTTTGATAGAACTATACTGAATACATGTAACAATGATAATGTAAACAACGTACAATGATACATATTAATTGAGTTCACACAATGTAGAAAATAAATAAAAAATTAACAAGCAATGTGTGGTTACAACTCTAAAACAATGATGAACTTCAAGAAAATATCATACTAATGAACAATGAGATTACATCTATATATGATGACACAAATCTAAAACAATGATAAAATTCAAGAAACATGATAAAAAAAACCTACATATAAAAAAACCTACGTGATAACATGGAGTACGAGGTTATCTCGCAGCGTCTCTGACAATCTTTGTCGGAGATCTTATCCATCTTCTTCCCGTTAGCAAGAACGATCACACAAAACTCTTTCGTCGACTGTAATGATCGAGGCGCCGAGTTTGTGGAAGCCCGAGTTCATGGCCGCTCGCGCAGTTCATCCAAAACCCTAACATGTAGGAACTCAATCAATTGATTACCGTGGACAACTCATCCTACAGAGACACCGTTGTTTAGTTGCTGGTGAAACTCAGCCGCTTCGACTGTAGAGGAGTTGCTGGGTGACGGTGGAGAAGGGGGCGGCGAGGGAGGATTTGAAATGATCAGCAGGGTTTTTATTTAATCCACGTTGAGCATGTGTATAAATAAAAAAGAATTTGGGATGTTTAATATTTGATTTAGCATGAAATTAGGTAACTGCTTATTATATAAAATTTATAAAAAATTATCATAATATTTTCTTCCCATAACACCCCTTCAATTAAATAAATAAAAAAATTATCTGCCACGTGTCATTAATTCAACCATCGGATCAATAAAATGGACGCTCGGATCTTAGGCCACTATTCATTCATGGTATTTTGTTCGGATTCGAACACATCCGCTAAACTTTTTTATATCTCAGTTTTTAATTATATTATTGTAAATAATCCTATTCTAATTACTTATTCATATTGGTACATATAATTCTAATTATATTTTAATACTTTTTCTTACATGATTTTATTTAAGCTATAAATTATGTTTATTTGTAAATTACAGTTTTGAAAAAGTAAATTTATAGAAATTAACTGTTTTATTTTGGGTTCGATTGTTTTTTATTTAATTTTATATAGTTTTGGTTTTTTTACAAAATATCAAAATTTTTCTATAACCTAATTAGTAATTGTTGAGGTTTAATTTTGTACGGGTACGGGCCCAAAGAACCAAGGAAAAATAACTGGAAACACAACATAAATAACAAATAAAAAGATATAAATGAAATATTGAAAGCAAGTAAAATGTAGATGACTGTTTACTTAACAAGAAAAGAAGGTGGACAGTGAACTATAGCAGGTCGAGATACAAGAAAGAGCTGGGCAAGTAGGAGCTGGAGCAGGTCAGCAGTTGTTACAACAGAGTTTCAACTAAGCAAATAAGCGTTTATGCGTGCAATTATGTTGGTCCCGGTTTATCAGAGTACATTGTAAATACGCAGTGGGTAATTGTATTGGTTCAATTCAATATAAGTGCTTATCCAAGATGAGAGTGACAAATCAGCTTGGTCTATTCGAAAAAGCGCTTAAGTACGTGTCGTTAATTATAGATTATCAGTCAGTATTCTGAATATACTCCAATAGTATTCTGAATATACTCCAATACTTTAGTGTTGGGTTTCAAAGCAGTGTAAAAGCTATACTGACAGGCAAAGAGATAAAGAAATAAAGCGATAAACGACACACATGTTTATAGTGGTTTGGACTAAACCATCCTACATCCACTCTTCAGACACTTCAATCTGAAAATTCACTAAGCTCAGAATGTTTACAGGTGCTCCTACGATCTATTTCTTGTCGATGAATGCCCCATCCACCGATTCACAAGCGCACTCGCCTGGTCCTTGCTCGATTACTCGCTTCGCAGCTCCTTTGAGTGTGGGCGCACCACTCAGCCTCCTAGTCGCTGGAATGGGGTGTTTAGAGTTCCCCCGTGAACTTTCTCTTCTGTGGCAGGATGCCCGTAAGAGTCAGAGTATAATATGTACTTGACTGTTGTAGTTTTTCTTGAAGAGAAAAACTACCAAAAGGTAACTCAAGAATACAAAGATTCTGAGCCTAGTGCTCACTGAGTGGCACTCGAAAAGTTGTAATAGCCACGGAAGCTTGCTCACCTGCTAAGTGATAAGCTCATTATTTTACTCGCTTATCTATATTATATTCTACTATTTTATGTAGTTTTATTGAGTTTATATATATATATATATATATTATGCATGAGTCTATATTAGGTGGTGTTATGCGTGCTTTGGTATGTTTTCACAGGTTTTAGGCCAAATTCACTAGAAAACCGTTCTGAAAGCAGTGATGTGCAAGAGCAGCAGTGAAGCGTTCTTCCACAAGAGGAATTCGGGCTATTGACCCATGGCAGGGATAGAGCTTTGCGTTAGCTTTCCAACGCAACTGGAATCGGGTCAATCGGAGTTCGAGAGAGGAAGTTATGGCCAAAACCGTGAGACCGCGCAAAAGGGGGCGAGACAGTCACACATCGATTGACATGGAATCCACATCGATCGACATTGAAGATAGAGCCACGTCGATCGATGCACTTCCGGCGTCATTCGCCACAAGTCTGCTGGCGCGGGAATGTGATAAAAATCGGATATTTTCATATCTTTAGCCCTAGATTTGATAGGATACACACCCACCCCTATAAATACCCTACAAATTTCAACTTGTTCAACAGCTTTTGATATTTTTCATTCCACAATTTAGTCTTTAGAGTTTTGAGAGTTGGGAAACACGAAACCCTTTTATTTTCTAGTAAGTTCTTTATGTTTATGAAATTTAATATGTTTTCTTTTGGATTTCTATCTGCGATTAGTGGCTAGAAACCCTAGCGGGTTCTAGGGTTGATATTATTATGGATGCATGTTAGGATTAATTAATCAGGTTCATGATTCCTGTGTTTATTTTATAATTCTAGATTAATTCAAGGACCGAAAGGTGACGATTAATTTAGATGTCTAGCTATTGATAGAAGGACCGAAAGGTGAATATTGATAGTGAGATTAGGAATGCATGATATACTCTATATTGTCCAATGATATGTATTAAACTGTAGGAATTGAACTGATTTGCTTATCAGATTGACTAATTTGGTGTTCTTGAGACCGAGCGGAGATAGTCACTAATTAGTAATCTAGGTTATATTTGCCCAACCAAGGAAATATAACATTATTGCAGTATTTCACCTGTTAAATTAATTGGTTCTTACATGTCATCCATAATAAGAATTCTTCCCAATAATCTGTGTTCTTTTAAATTTGATTTTAAAACCTCTTTAATTTTCAAGTATTGTCATCTTTTTTTTCCAAATTAAAACCCATATTTTTTGTTTCCTCAAGCAATGAATCTTAGAATCATAGTTAGTACATAGGATAATTTCGCTATACAATTCACCTGGATTCGATAACCTTAGGGTTCTTTATAAATTTATTTGCCACTGTTGCTATAATTAATCTGTAGATTTTACAGTGATCAAATTGGCACCGTTGCCAGGGAGTTGTTAGATTTTATCTTGTTACTAGTTCGTTCTAGGATTTGCTGGATTGAGTTTTATTTTTCTGTACGTGTGCGTGTGTGATTTTTTGTGTCTGCATCCCGCATCGATCGACGTCGAAATTCTGTTGCGTCGATCGACGCCCAACTTGCGTCGATCAATGCCGACCACTCTCTTGCATCGTTCGACATGGAATCCACGTCGATCGACGCCAAACTCATATCTACCTATTTTCTGCGCAGGTGCATGAGCACGCGAGCCAAAGGGAAAACACTTGAGGCTTTTGTCCCTGAATTTGAAGCAACCTGCAGGAAAATCAAAAAGAAAGGAAAAGACAAACAACGAGAGATGGCAGTGAATCCTGAAGCACCTCTGCAAAATATGACTCCGGAGGAGCAGAGGCAATTTGTGAATGAAGTACAACAGCTGAGAGCACATCTACAAGCAGCCCAGGCTACTCAGGCAGAACAAGCTGCAAGACTGGCATAGTTGAACAACAGGCAGATTGTGGTTCCGCAAAGGTCCATCTTAGATCGATTTCTTCCACAACAAGCGGAGGCTGGATTCAAAGTTGGCATCAATGCCAACAACTTTGAGCTACACACAGGCCTTATTCAGATGGTGCAGCAAAATTAGTTTGCGGGGAGAGCTGTAGAAGATCCATATACCCACCTCAACCAATTCATTGGGGGTGTGTAACACTGTGAAGCAGAATGGAGTAACCCAAGTTGTAATCAGAATGAGACTGTTCTCGTTCTCACTCAGAGACGAGGCACGGTCTTAGTTTGCTGGATTGGATAAAAGTCAAATCGGGACATGGGAGGAGCTTCGAGCAGAGTTCCTCACCAACTACTTCCCACCGAGCCTGCTGCTGAAGAGGAAAGCTGCCATTACTACTTTCAAGCAAATGTATGATGAGTCACTCTACGAGGCCTGGAAAAGATACAAAGAGCTTCTATGACTCTGTCCTGGACATGGGATCGATCTGGAGATGCAAGTGTGCCATTTCTATGAGGGTTTGAATCCTCACATGAAAGAGTTGGTTGATGCATCTGCTGGTGGGATACTGATGAAGAAGAATGGTGCAGAGAGTATGAGGTTGCTGGCAGACATGGCACTGAATAGCCACCAATGGCCAACTGAGAGACAGATTCCGGTCAAAGTTGTGGAAGCCAAGCCAGAAATTGATGTGGTTGCTGAGGTGAAAAAGCTCCGGGAAGAGATTGAGAAATTGGGCACAACACAAGCTGCAGCTGTTGTAGAGCCAAGCATGTCTATCATTCCGGTGGAGGCCGACTACATCAACCGGGGTGCAAGCAGTTCGTCTGGAACTGCCGGGACGGAGGTGAACTACATTGGCGGTGGTTATCACAATAATTATTGAGGCAATCAAGGGTATCATTACAACCATGGGCGATGACACCCTGGTTTTTCTTATTCTAACCCTTCTGCTGCAGAACACCCTCTGCCTGGTTTTGATGTGAGTACAGGAGGAGAGATTGTGGAAAGAAAGAAGTCTGTGCTGGAGGAGACGCTCGAGAAATTCATCAAGAGCTCTGACAATTGGTTTGGGAAAGTAGAAACCGAAGTGAAAGGGATGGCCAACCACATGCAGCTGATGACGAAACATCTTCAGATGTTGGACACCCAACTGAGCCAAATCGCCACTACACTCAGCAATCAGCCTAAGCCGGGACAACTTCCAAGTGCAACCGAGACAAATCCGACAAAGGAAATGTCAGTGAATGCCATTACTCTGAGGTCTGGGATGAACTACAAGGGTCCCGAGATGGTTATGAACGATGTTGGCGGCGAAAAGGAGCAAAATTGCGCAGGAAAGGGATCCACGTCGATCGACGCACCTTCCGTGTCGATCGATGCAGAAGATAGAGCCACGTTGATCGACGCAACCCTACATCGATCGACGCAGAAGTCCATTCCAGGCACAAAGCTGAAGCAGTCTGAAGATCAACCCCCTCCTATGCCATTCCCACAACGGTTCACAAAGCAAAAAGAGGACACGAAGTTCTTCCACAAGAGGAATTCGGGCTATTGGCTAATGGCAATGGATAGAGCTTTGAGTTAGCTTTCCAAGGCAACTGGAATCGGGTCAAACGGAGTTCGGGAGAGGAAGTTATGGCAAAAACCGTGAGACCGCGCAGAAGGGGGCGAGACAGGACCACATCGATCGACGTGGAATCCACATCGATCGACATCGAAGATAGAGCAATGTCGATCGATGCACTTCCAGCATCGATCAACGCGAGTCTGCTGGCGCAGGAATTCGATAAAAATCGAATTTTTTTCATATCTTTAGCCCTAGATTTGATAGGATACACACCCACCCCTATAAATACCCTACAAAATTCGATTTGTTCAGCAGCTTTTGATATTTATCATTCCACAATTTAGTCTTTAGAGTTTTGAGAGTTGGGAAACACGAAACCCTTTTATATTCTAGTAAGTTCTTTATGGTTATGCAATTTAAAATGTTTTCTTTTAGATTTGTATCTGCGATGAGTGGCTAGAAACCCTAGCGGGTTCTAGGGTTGATATTATTATGGATGCATGTTAGGATTAATTAATTAGGTTCATGATTCCTGTGTTTATTTTATAATTCTAGATTAATTCAAGGACCGAAAGGTGACGATTAATTTAGATGTCTAGCTATTGATAGAAGGACCGAAAGGTGAATATTGATAGTGAGATTAGGAATGCATGATATACTCTATACTGTCCAATGTACTAGACTGTAGGAATTGAACTGATTTGCTTATCAGATTGACTAATTTGGTGTTCTTGAGACCGAGCAGAGATAGTCACTAATTAGTAATCTAGCTTATATTTGCCCAACCAAGGAAATATAGCATTATTGCAGTATTCCAACTGTTAAATTAATTGGTTCTTACATGTTATCCATAATAAGAATTCTTCCCAAGAATCTGTGTTCTTTTAAATTTGATTTTAAAACCTCTTTAATTTTCAAGTATTGTCATCTTTATTTTCCAAATTAAAACCCTGATTTTCTGTTTCCTCAAACAATGAATCTTAGGATCATAGTTAGTACATAGGATAATTTTGCTATACAATTCTCCTGGATTTGATAACCTTAGGGTTCTTTATAAATTTATTTGCAACTGTTGCTATAATTAATCTATAGATTTTACAGTGATCACTATGCTTTAGACTTTCGATGGGAGGTTACAGAACTTTGATGATTGAAAGCTTTAGAATGCTTCTGTAGTTCTTGTATATTCTCGAATGTGAGAGTGTGTAACCTTCTTCTTCAATAGTTTCTCCAGTATTTATACCTGAGATCTTGAAGGTATAAAATTAGATCTGTTAGAGGCAAAATGGAAGATGTCCAATCAGATGTCTCGATTGGTTGCAGTGTTCGGCGGGTAGGTGTACTTTTGGCATAGGGTCTACACCTTTTCTTCGCCTTTTTTTAATTTTGAAAGCGACAACTCGTCTTTTATCAGAACGATAGTATTTTGCCAGTATGAGGAATCCTGGACTGAGTGTCCTAGGTACCGAAACTTGAAGTTTCGTGCTGGCAGACTTTAAGGCTTCTCAAATCCTTAAAGTCTGTTCTTTTATTGGATCCTCCTCATATGTCAGACCTAGACTCGAGAGTCTATATTGATGTGGTCACACTTGTTGCTCCATCGATGATGGTAAAATTGATCACTCAATCTAGGTCAAACAAGTAATAAAAATATCAATCCAAGCAACTTCTTACTTCGCCCTTTCGGAATATTACCTAATCATGTGGCTTCTTATAGCTAAGAATGTGCATATCGTTGTGTATGTTCTAATTCCTAAAAGTCAAATTCAATCTATCTAAAAGCGACATTAAACACATTCATCAAGCAACAAAATATAAAGGAAATCAATGTCCTAATATCAACAAAGCTCGGTAGAACAAGGATCACAACCCCCTTCTATGCCATTCCCACAACGGTCACGAAGCAGAAAGAGGATGCGAAGTTCTTCCACAAGAGGAATTTGGGCTATTGGCCCACATTAATGGATAGATCTTTGAGGTAGATTTCCAACGCAACTGGAATTGGGTCAATCGGAGTTTGGGAGAGGTAGTTATGGCAAAAACCGTGAGACCGCGCAGAAGGGGGCGAGACAGGACCACATCGATCGACGTGGAATCCATATCGATCGATGCTGAAGATAGATCCACGTCGATCGACGCACTTTCGGCATCGATCGACGCGAGTCTGCTGGTGCAGGAATTTGATAAAAATCGGATTTTTTTCATATCTTTAACCCTAGATTTGATAGGATACACACCCACCCCTATAAATACCCTACAAAATTCGATTTGTTCAGCAACTTTTGATATTTATCATTCCAAGATTTAGTCTTTAGAGTTTTGAGAGTTGGGAAACACGAAACCCTTTTATTTTCTAGTAAGTTCTTTATGTTTATGCTATTAAATTTGTTTTCTTTTGGATTTCTATCTGCGATAAGTGGCTAGAAACCCTAGCGGGTTCTAGGGTTGATATTATTATGAATGCATGTTAGGATTAATTAATTAGGTTCATGATTCCTGTGTTTATTTTATAATTCTAGATTAATTCAAGGACCGAAAGGTGACGATTAATTTAGATGTCTAGCTATTGATAGAAGGACCGAAAGGTGAATATTGATAGTGAGATTAGGAATGCATGATATACTCTATACTGTCCAATGAGATGTATTAGACTGTAGGAATTGAACTGATTTGCTTATCAGATTGACTAATTTGGTGTTCTTGAGAACGAGCGGAGATAGTCACTAATTAGTATTCTAGGTTATATTTGCCCAACCAAGGAAATATAGCATTATTGCAGTATTCCACCTGTTAAATTAATTGGTTCTTACATGTCATCCATAATAAGAATTCTTCCCTAGAATCTGTGTTCTTTTAAATTTGATTTTAAAACCTCTTTAATTTTCAAGTATTGTCATCTTTATTTTCCAAATTAAAACCCTGATTTTCTGTTTCCTCAAACAATGAATCTTAGGATCATAGTTAGTACATAGGATAATTTCTCAATACAATTCCCCTGGATTCGATAACCTTAGGGTTCTTTATAAATTTATTTGCCACTGTTGCTATAATTAATCTGTAGATTTTACAGTGATCAAATTGGCACCGTTGCCGGGGAGTTGTTAGATTTTATCTTGTTACTAGTTCGTTTTAGGATTTGCTGGATTGAGTTTTATTTTTCTGTACGTGTGCGTGTTTGAGTTTTTGTGTCTGCATCCCACATCGATCGATGCCCACCTTGCATCGAACGACGTCAAAATTCTGCTGCGTCGATCGACGCCCAACTTGCGTCGATCAATGCCGACCACTCTCTTGCATCAATCAACATGGAATCCACGTCGATCAACGCCGAACTCATATCTACCTATTTTCTGCGCAGGTGCATGAACACGCGAACCAAAGGGAAAATAATTGAGGCTTTTGTCCCTGAATTTGAAGCAACCTGCAGGAAAATCAAAAAGAAAGGAAAAGACAAACAATGAGAGATGGCAGTGAATCCTGAAGCACCTCTGCAAAATATGACTCCCGAGGAGCAGAGGCAATTTGTGAATGAAGTACAGCAGCTGAGAGCACAACTACAAGCAGCCCAGGCTACTCAGGCAGAACAAGCTGCAAGACTGGCAGAGTTGAACAACAGGCAGATTGTGGTTCCGCAAAGGTCCATCTTAGATCGATTTCTTCCACAGCAAGCGGAGGCTGGATTCAAAGTTGGCATCGATGCCAACAACTTTGAGCTACGCACAGGCCTTATTCAGATGGTGCAGCAAAATCAGTTTGCGGGGAGAGCTGTAGAAGATCCATATACCCACCTCAACCAATTCATTGGGGGTGTGTAACACTGTGAAGCAGAATGGAGTAACCCAAGTTGTAATCAGAATGAGACTGTTCTCGTTCTCACTCAGAGACGAGGCACGGTCTTAGTTTGCTGGATTGGATAAATGTCAAATCGGGACATGGGAGGAGCTTCGAGCAGAGTTCCTCACCAACTACATCCCACCGAGCCTGCTGCTGAAGAGGAAAGCTGCCATTACTACTTTCAAGCAAATGTATGATGAGTCACTCTACGAGGCCTGGAAGAGATACAAAGAGCTTCTACGACTCTGTCCTGGACATGGGATCGATCAGGAGATGCAAGTGTGCCATTTCTATGAGGGTTTGAATCCTCACATGAAAGAGTTGGTTGATGCATCTGCTGGTGGGATACTGATGAAGAAGAGTGGTGCAGAGAGTATGAGGTTGCTGGCAGACATGGCACTGAATAGCCACCAATGGCCAACTGAGAGACAGATTCCGGTCGAAGCTGTGGAAGCCAAGCCAAGCCAAGCATGGCAATCGTTCCGGTGGAGGCCGACTACATCAACCGGGGTGCAAGCAGTTCGTCTGGAACTGCCGGGACGGAGATGAACTACATTGGCGGTGGTTATCACAATAATTACCGAGGCAATTAAGGATATCATTACAACCATGGGCGATCACATGATATGTGTGTAAAATGACTTATTTTTCGATGTGTGAGTGTGCATGTTTGTGGCCATTTTACCCTCATATCATATGCTTTCATTGTTCTTTTGTCTTATTTTCATGTTTTTGTGTTTGAAATGATGTACGATACGTTTTGAGCATAATACAACATATTTTGGGAAGTTTTGGAGGAAAATCGCCCGAGTTTGGAGTCCGAGGAGGTTAGGCTCGCCCGAGCAGAACGAAAGGATGGTTTCGGAAGCTTGGAGGACTCGCTCGGCCGAGCTGAACCGGGCAGAGGCTTCGCTCGGCCGAGCGGTGCAGGCTCGACCGAGCCTGGCTGACAGAGAGCAGGCTCTATCGAGCAGTTCTGGCTCGGCCAAGCCAGAACGTGTTTTCTCAGATTTCTGTGGTTCCCAGGTTGGCTCGGGCGAGCCGTGGTTGACTCGGGCGATCTAAGGCCCTGCTAGCTCGTCTATAAAAGGGGGAAAATCAATTAAATGAAGAACTTTTGCCCAATTGAAGAATAACCGTCACTAACTTCCATCTAGATTCATCTCTACACTTTCTTCCCTACTTGAATCAAGGAGACCAAGGATCATTCCATCAACTTGGTGACAATTGAAGAAGGAGATTAGGTGGATTGGATTCAACGAAGGCAATCCTAGAAGATCAATTTTGACCTTGAAGCTTTGTAATGTCAATTCTTATCTTTCAACTTGTATTGCTTCAAATTCAAGTTATGAGGAGCTAAATTCCTAAGTGAGTGTTGTAGTATGGATATTGAGACGGATTGAACCTTCTATGCTTGTTTACTTTTCTATGAATGCTTGATTTGCACTTGAGCTTGTTCATACCTAATAGATGTAGGTAATAGCCAATCTATAGGTAGTTGATGTGACCGTTGCAGCCAATACGCGGACGAAAACATCGTGATAAGTGCATAATCATATAGTTTTAGTTCCAATCCATGTGCGGGGCTAGAATTATAGGGCAATAATCTACGGTCGGTTGGGAGTGAGTTAGGGATTGATAACTTAGCTGTTTGAGATTTCTAATTTCATCTACGGACAATTTACCGGTACAAGGGGATTGTCTAGTTTAGTGTCGATTGCTCAACTTCATAGAGATTAAAATTGTTTAAAACATAGTTCGGTTTAATTTGGCTCAATTGAAGTTTACAAACACTCACTTCATTTTAAGATTGTTGGACTTGTTACTCTAATCTACCCAAACATTTGATAGAAGTAAGTGATTGGTGGATTAAGCAAATTGTTGAATGATTGATTGTATGCAATCGGTAGTTTAGTTTGCAATTCATAGCTAGATAGATAAAGAAAACCAACGACTATTGTATTGCCTAGCTATTGATGCATCTTCTTACGAGTAAATAGTTTCCACAAGAGCGAATAGAAAAGATCTCGGGTTGATAATTTGACGTGAGAATTGTGTGTCACTTCACACGACGGTCACGTTTTTGGCGCCGTTGCCGGGGAATCTTTTAGTAGGTTTTGTGGAATTATTGAAAGTTGAAGTGTGGTATGCTAGGTGTTTGAGGAAATGCTTGTGTGAATATTCTTACTAACATTGTTTTGTTGTTATTTGTGTTTGTTTGTTTTTGTTGGATTGTTTACTTGTAATTGGTTTTGTGGATTTTTCCTAAGTAGTTTATGATCACTCGATCAAAGGCTAGAGAGTTTGAAGCTAGGAAATTACAAGAAAGAAGAACACTTATTGAAATTGATTTTGAGATGGCTAATCATGGGGAAGACACGGTTAGGATAGAAGAGTTGGAAAGGCAACTCGAGTTGATGAAGGCCATGATCAATGAGAGGAATGGTCCGAGGAGACCATTACAAAATCTTTTTCGACCTCAAGGTGAACCGTTAACGGGAGGTTTTTGGTTAGGAGTAAATGCTACGCAATTTGAGATAAAGCCACAGTTGGTCCAAATGATACAAAACAACCAATTTGGGGGGCACTTAACCGAGGATCCAAATGTTCATATTTCTCAATTTTTGGAGATTACGGATACTATAAAGATCAACCAAGTGCCTCAAGATCAAATACAACTGCGGTTATTCTCATTCTCTTTGAGAGATGGTGCTAAGAATTGGTTTGAAGGCTTGGACAAATGAAATATTGTCACTTGGGAAGAGTTGAGAGAGAAGTTTCTATTCAAGTTTTTTCCACCAAGTTTGACTTTGAAGAGAAGGGCTGATATCACATCATTTGGGCAAAGGTACGATGAAGCTCTATACGAGGCATGGGATAGGTTCCGTGAGCTAATTCGGAAATGTCCAAGACATGGTTTCCAGCAAAGTCAATTAATTTGTCAATTTTATGGAGGGTTGGAATATGAGTCGAAAGTCTTATTGGATGCATCGTCTGGGGGAGTGTTTTTAGATCTAGAAGAAGAAGAAGCATGGAGGATGATTGAGAGAATAGCTGCTAATAATTGTCAATGGTCAAGAGGAGGAATGTAGTGTAAGGTGGTGAAATCAGTAAGAAAGGAAAACGAGATAGAGGCGTTAAGAGAAAAAATGGCTTCTATGCAAGAAAAAATGGACAAGTTGATGAACAAATTGGAAGGAAAGGAACATGGGTATAGAGGAAATGTACTTTTTAAAGAGGACAAGTGGAAAGAGTGTCGAGAGTATGAGCCATATAGTGGGGAAAGTGAAATGAATTCACGGCGAGAGTCTATTCTACCTTCACAAATTTATTGAAATGAACAAAAAAGGATGTACTTGGGAAAAGCGGAAAGAATACCAGAAATTGAGAGAAAAGAATGGCAGTGTGAGAAAAATGTAGAAATGTTGGAGGATATCAAAACACAAGTTTCGTGTATCATGAATCAATTAAGTAAGGATGAAAAGAGTCTTTTTGAGGAAAAGTGTAGAGCCATCACAACAAGGAGTGGGCATTCTTATGAAGGACCGAAACAAATGGAATATGAAGCAGAAAAAAATAAGATTGAAGTAGGCACTAAAAAGAGAGTCACTTTCAAGGAAGAAGAAGAAGTCATTCCAAAGGTGGTGAAGGAGAAAGAGGCAATGGGGGAGAAATCTGTGGATTAAGAAACCTCACCTCGTATACCTTTTCCTCAATGATTCGAGAAGAGCAGGAAGAATAGGAAGTTTGCTCGATTCTTAGAGCACATGAGCAAGATCCAAATAAATCTTCCTTTATTAGAAGTTTTGCAAGAAATGCCGGGGTACACGAAGATGTTGAAAGAAATGTTTACTCAAAAGAGTAAGTACGGCATAGGAGAGTATGAGACGATAAATCTTTTTGAGGAATGTAGTGCCATAATTCAAAGGAAGATGCCTTTTAAACGACAAGATCCCGGGAGTTTTACAATTTCATGCACAATTGGGGGAATGGAAGTGACGTGAGCTTTATGTGATTCGGGGGCTAGCATCAACTTGATGCCTTACTCTTTGTTCAAGAAATTGGAAATAGGCAAAATTAAACCAACTACTATGACCCTTCAAATGGCGGATCGTTCTTTATCGTACCCAAAAGGGATTGTAGAAGATGTGTTGGTTAAAGTACGCGATTTTATATTTCCGACTGATTTTGTGATACTAGATATGGAGGATGATGGTGATGTTCCTTTAATATTAGGGAGACCATTTTTATCTACCGGAGGAGCATTATTTGATATGAAGCATAGGCAGCTAACTTTTCAATTTGATGATCGGAAGATTACTTTCTCTTTTCCGGAAGCAATGAAGAGAAGTATGGAAGATGATGGTGAAGAGAATTGTAGCATGGTAGAGGTAATGAAATATCCGGATTTTACAAAAAGAGTTGAAAGTGAGCCATTGGAAGAGATATTGCAAAATTCTTACTATTCAAAAGATGTTAGTAGGGATGAAGAAATAAAGGAAGACATTGTTGAGTATGTTCGAATCCTCAATAATTTTCCTCTAGAGATGTTGAATGGGGATGTGAAGTTCTTGGAATTGCGAACTAAGGAGGAGGAAGATGAAGCTAAACGAAAGAAGATGGAAGTTAAGAATAGAGCTCCAGAAGTTGAATTGAAAAAGTTGCCGGATCATTTAAAATATGCTTTCTTGGGTGAGGATAAGACTTATCCAGTTATCATATCTACAAAGCTTTCAAGTTGTGAAGTTGAGAAGTTACTTCGGGTTTTGAGGATGCATAGGTCGGCTATTGGGTGGCAATTGTCTGATATAAAGGGCCCAGCCATTTGTATGCACAAAATACTTCTTGAAGAGACATGTAAACCAAAGAGGCAACCTCAAAGAAGATTGAACCCAATGATGCAGGAGGTTGTGAAGAAAGAAGTCCTTAAGTTGTTGGATAATAACATCATTTATGCTCCAAGTGATAGTGAGTGGGTGAGCCCGACACATATGGTACCCTAAAAGGGGGGTTTTGAAAAAGTGTTAAAGGAAAATGGGGAAGAAGTGATGGAGAGACCAACTAAAGGATGGCGGTTTTACATTGATTACCGTGCTTTAAATCTAGCAACACGTAAAGATCATTTTCCATTACCATTTATTGATCAAATGCTTAATCGTCTTGCAGGGCACTCTCATTATTGTTTCTTGGATGACTATTCGGGTTACAATCAAATCATGGTGGCACCGGAGGATCAACATAAAATAGCTTTTACATGTCCTTACGGGGTTTTTGCTTACCGAAGGATGCCTTTCGGACTTTGCAATGCACCGGCGACTTTTCAAAGGTGCATGATGGCTATTTTCCATGGACTTATTGAGGAAATTATGGAGGTATTCATGGATGATTTTTCGGTATTTGGTAATTCTTTTGATACATGTCTGAAAAATTTAGAAACTGTTTTGAATAGATGTGAAGAGACGAATTTAGTTCTTAATTGGGAAAAATGTCATTTTATGGTTTGCGAAGGGGTGGTGTTAGGACATAAAATCTCAAGTAAAGGTTTAGAAGTAGATAAGGCTAAGATTGTTGCTATTGAACAATTACCTATTCCAAAGACTGTGAAAGGGGTGAGAAGTTTTTTGGGATATGCCGGATTTTATAGGAGATTCATTCAAGATTTTTCAAAGATAACTAAACTTGTATGTAGTTTGCTTGAGAAGGATGTGAAATTTGTGTTTGATGAAGCTTGTGTTTCCGCGTTTGAGAAATTGAAAATGGCTTTGGTAACAGCACCAGTGCTCATTTCTCCTAATTGGAAGGAGGAGTTTGTGTTGATGTGTGATGCAAGTGATGTTGCGCTAGGGGTTGCTCTTGGACAAGTTAGGGACAAAGTTTTTAGGGTAATTGCTTATGCTAGTAAGACTTTGAATCCAGCTCAATGCAATTACACTGTTACGGAGAAATAATTTCTAGCTTTGGTTTATGCACATGATAAATTTCGTTCTTATCTAGTGGGAGTTAAATCAATTGTTTATACGGATCATGCAACTATTTGTTATTTGTTTAAAAAGTCGGATGCAAAACCTAGGCTTATCAGATGGATTCTTTTGTTACAAGAATTTGACATCGAAATAAGAGATAGGAAAGGTTGTGAAAATGTGATAGCTGATCATTTATCTAGGTTAGAGGAACCTATAAACGGAGATGACACTAAACTTTGTATCAATGATTTCTTTCCAGATGAACAAGTCTTTTATGTTGCTTATAACATCCCTTGGTATGCTGATTTCTCTAATTTTCTTGTTGCGGGAGTGTTTCCTCCTGATTTGAAGTACCATCAAAGGAAGAAATTCCTTAAGGATGTGAGATTTTATTATTGGGAGGAACCTTTCTTGTTTCGAAGGTGTGCAGATGGTATCATTCGAAGATGTGTGCACCAAGGGGAGTGGCGACAGATAATAGAAGAATGTCATGCTTCTGAGAGTGGAGGTCACTTTGCAGCTAATAGAACGACGTTGAAGGTATTATCATATGGTTTTTATTGGACTTCTATTTACCGTGACTGCATGAACTTTGTTAAAGCTTGTGATAAGTGTCAGAAAACGGGGTCGATTTCTCGTCGAGATGAAATGCCTTCTAAACTCTTTATTGAAGTAGATTTATTTGATGTTTGGGGGATTGATTTTATGGGACCTTTTCCCTCATCTTGTGGTTATCAATACATTCTTCTTGCAGTGGACTATGTTTCCTGTTGGGTGGAAGCTATTCCAACGGTTACTAATGATGCTAAAGTTGTGATGAAATTTTTGCAAGGTTTGGTAACCCGGTTTGGAATTCCTAGAGCTCTAATTAGTGATGGGGGCAGCCATTTTTGCAATAAGATGTTGGAAAATTTATTGGCACGATATGGAGTTAAGCACAGAATTACTACTCCTTATCACCCTCAAGCTAATGGGCAGACAGAGCTTGCCAATAGGGAGATTAAGTCTATTTTGGAGAAAACTGTTGCTTCTAGGAAAGATTGGTCAAAGCGGCTGGATGATGCCTTATGGGCATATCGTACGACTTTTAAAACTCCGATTGAAATGTCTCCTTACCAGTTGGTATTTGGGAAGTTGTGTTACTTACCGGTGGAATTGGAGCACAAAGCTTATTGGGCCTTGAAGATTGTTAATATTAATTGGAGGAAAGCCCAAGGGGATCGAGCTTTACATCTGAATGCGATGGATGAGTTTCGCAATGAGGCATGTGAAAATTCAAAGATTTATAAGGAGCGAACCAAGAGGTTTCATGATATGCATATCCGTGGTAAGATTTTTAATCCTGGTGATTTGGTGCTCCTGTTTAATTCTAGGCTCAAGTTTATGCCTGGCAAGTTTCGTTCTAGATGGTTGGGACCTTTTGTGGTAAGCAAGTTTTTGATAATGGCACTTTGGAATTAACACGGGATAATGGACCATCCTTTATGATTAATGGACATCGAGCTAAACCGTACTATGTGAATGATGGTCCCCGTACAGTTTTGGCTATTTCTTTGGTCGACCACCTACACCCACCGATTGACTAAAGGGAGTGTGTGCGCACCGGGTACCTTTTTACAAACTTAGTCTCACTTGACTAAGTTTGGGGGGAGTGGTCGGTATCCCGGTGCCCTCTTCTGGTTCACTCCCTTATTTCTATTTCTATCATTAGCTTAGTTTAGTTTAGTTGAATTTGAATGATTTGGATATTCGATTTGGTTGTATAACAATGTTGATTTACCTCTACTTTGGATTGTGGATCTTGGATGTTGAAAGTGATTGGTTTTCGTTTCTATTGAATATTTTGATGAATCATGGCGAGCTTGCATGTGTTTAATTCTTTCTATTTGGTTTTGGTATGTGGATGAATAATGGTATGGAATGAATGGTGGTGCTAGTAGATTAATGAGTAAATTTTTGTGAAAGTTTGGTTTGTGGTAAGATGGTGGACATGAGAGCTTTATTAGTTTTATTATGCTCAAATTGTTTGGTGGTGTTTTATTGTTGTTTAGTAGGTGCAAATAAGGAATGGAGAGCGGTGATTGCGTCTACCGATGGTTAACGCTTTCTATCATTCCTCTTACCATTTAGTTTTAAATTGAATGGTGTTGGCATGTAGAATGTTAGTTAGGTTGTTGTGTGCTTGTTGTGTGTGCATGATGAACCCAAATGAGAATTGGAGATTGGAATCATGATTTACTTTGTAAGGCTAAATTTGCTTTAACCAATGATAGGGTATAATCTAGTTGTTAAGGCATGCTCAAATTGAACTTTTGAATTGCCGAGTTTTGTGCGGGATTAATATTTAGGACTTACAAAAGCCGTGAGTATTTGAGCTTTGATATTGTCATATTCTTTTTGATTGTGAGTGGCAAGTTTGAGAGCACAAAATCTAGAACTTGAATATATTCTCTATCTATTGGGCATGAGTTTGGTAACTAAAAAATGATCTTAGGCCATCGATTCTTAGTTCCTCCTTTCACTTTGGGAGTATAAGGTGGTTGATATCATAATTTTACCATTCATACCCTTGTTTCCCGTGATTGTGCTTAATAGAAGAATTTTCTTCGAAAATATTAGGACAAATTTAGGGGGGAATGAGCGTATGAGGGTGAATACGGAGATGAGAGTTGGGATGAGAATCAATTGGTATCTTGAGTTGTAATGATTGAGGCAATGGAAGTGTTGATTGTGGGATTGATGTGAATACTAGAAAAATTGGTACCAACAAAAATTTGGGTACTTAGAAAAAAGAAAGAAAGAAAAGACAAAAGAAAAAGAAAAGCACCATGAAAAGAACGAAAAATGTTGGTGCTAGAAAAATGAAAAAAATAAAGAAAAGAAGAAAAAAATATATATATTTGAGAATTGTGATTGGAAAAGCATCAAGGTTAGAAGTGGATTGAAGAGAATAATTTCGGAGGTTTTGGGATATGGAGAAGTTCGTCACTTTAGCCCAAAAACCACCTACCTTTTAGTAAGCCTCATTATAACCAAAAATAAAGACCTTTTTGATTTTAGGAGCCGACTCATTGTAGTATAGTGGTGAGAATTGTTTCAAGCCTATGGAAATTGTGCTCGATATCTTGTGAATGAGTGAATTCATCAATCCTTAAACACGTAAGGGAGTGCTTTCTTTTCTTTATCCAATGTTGATGAGTGGTTCGAGTCGTTTGCATTAACCGTGTCACAAAGTTAGGTGATAATCTCGTTCGATAAGAGCATGTCAAGATGACTATGATGAGCTATGAGGTTGTTTGATGAGGTTTATTGATTGCTTTACTTTGTTTTGATTGAGGACAATCAAAGGTTCAAGTTTGGGGGATTATGATATGTGTGTAAAATGACTTATTTTTCGATGTGTGAGCGTGCATGTTTGTGGCCATTTTACCCTCATATCATATGCTTTCGTTGTTTTTTTGTCTTGTTTTCGTGTTTGAAATGATGTAGGATACATTTTGAGCATAATACAACATATTTTGGGAAGTTTTGGAGGAAAATCGCCCGAGTTTGGAGTCCGAGGAGGTTAGGCTCGCCCGAGCGGAACGAAAGGATGGTTTCGGAAGCTTGGAGGACTCGCTCGGCCGAGTCACTCGGCCGAGCTGAGCCGGGCAGAGGCTTCGCTCGGCCGAGCAGTGCAGGCTCGACCGAGCCTGGCTGACAGAGAGCAGGCTCGGTCGAGCGGTTCTAGCTCGGTCGAGCTAGAACGTGTTTTCTCAGATTTTTGTGGTTCCCAGGTTGGCTCGGGCGATCCGAGGCCCTGCTAGCTCGTCTATAAAAGGGGGAAAATCAATTAAATGAAGAACTTTTGCCCAATTGAAGAATAACCGTCACTAACTTCCATCTAGATTCATCTCTACACTTTCTTCCCTACTTGAATCAAGGAGACCAAGGATCATTCCATCAACTTGGTGACAATTGAAGAAGGAGATTAGGTGGATTGGATTCAACGAAGGCAATCCTAGAAGATCAATTTTGACCTTGAAGCTTTGTAATGTCAATTCTTATCTTTCAACTTGTATTGCTTCAAATTCAAGGTATGAGGAGCTAAATTCCTAAGTGAGTGTTATAGTATGGATATTGAGACGGATGGAACCTTCTATGCTTGTTTACTTTTCTATGAATGCTTGATTTGCACTTGAGCTTGTTCATACCTAATAGATGTAGGTAATAGCCAATCTATAGGTAGTTGATGTGACCGTTGCAGCCAATACGCGGACGAAAACGTCGTGATAAGTGCATAATCATATAGTTTTAGTTCCAATCCATGTGCGGGGCTAGAATTATAGGGCAATAATCGATGGTCGGTTGGGAGTGAGTTAGGGATTGATAACTTAGCTGTTTGAGATTTCTAATTTCATCTATTGACAATTTACCGGTACAAGGGGATTGTCTAGTTTAGTGTCGATTGCTCAACTTCATAGAGATTAAAATTGTTTAAAACATAGTTCGGTTTAATTTGGCTCAATTGAAGTTTACAAACACTCACTTCATTTTAAGATTGTTGGACTTGTTACTCTAATCTACCCAAACATTTGATAGAAGTAAGTGATTGGTGGATTAAGCAAATTGTTAAATGATTGATTGTATGCAATCGGTAGTTTAGTTTGCAATTCATAGCTAGATAGATAAAGAAAACCAACGACTATTGTATTGCATAGCTATTGATGCATCTTCTTACGAGTAAATAGTTTCCACAAGAGCGAATAGAAAAGATCTCGGATTGATAATTTCACGTGAGAATTGTGTGTCACTTCCACGTGCAACCGAGACAAATTCGACAAAGGAAAAGTCAGTGAATGCCATTACTCTGAGGTCTGGGATGAACTACAAGGGTCCCAAAATGGTTATGAACGATGTTGGAGGCGAAAATGAGCAAAATTGCGCAGGAAAGGGATCCACGTCGATCGACGCACCTTCTGTGTTGATCGATGCAGAAGATAGAGCCACGTTGATCGATGCAACCCTGTATCGATCGACGCAGAAGTCCATTCCAGGCACAAAGCTGAAGCAGTCTGAAGATCAACCCCTCCTATGCCATTCCCACAATGGTTCACGAAGCAGAAAGAGGACGCGAAGTTCTTCCACAAGAGGAATTCGAGCTATTGACCCATGGCAATGGATAGAGCTTTGAGTTGGCTTTCCAACGCAACTAGAATCGGGTCAAACGGAGTTCGGGAGAGGAAGTTAGGCCAAAATCGTGAGATCGCACAGAAGGGGGCAAGACAGGACCACATCGATCAACGTGGAATCCACATCGATCGACCCCGAAGATAGAGCAATGTTGATCGATGCACTTCCGATGTCAATCAACGCGAGTCTGCTGGCGCGAGAATTCGATAAAAATAAAAAAAAATTTCATATCTTTAGCTCTAGATTTGATAGGATACACACCCACCCCTATAAATACCCTACAAAATTCGATTTGTTCAGCAGCTTTTGATATTTATCATTCCAAAATTTAGTCTTTAGAGTTTTGAGAGTTGGGAAACACGAAACCCTTTTATTTTCTAGTAAGTTCTTTATGGTTATGCAATTTAATATGTTTTCTTTTGGATTTCTATCTGCGATGAGTGGCTAGAAACCCTAGCGGGTTCTAGGGTTGATATTATTATGGATGCATGTTAGGATTAATTAATTAGGTTCATGATTCCTGTGTTTATTTTATAATTCTAGATTAATTCAAGGACCGAAGGTGACGATTAATTTAGATGTCTAGCTATTGATAGAAGGACCGAAATGTGAATATTGATAGAGATTAGGAATGCATGATATACTCTATACTGTCCAATGAGATGTATTAGACTGTAGGAATTGAACTGATTTGCTTATCAGATTGACTAATTTGGTGTTCTTGAGACCGAGCGGAGATAGTCACTAATTAGTATTCTAGGTTATATTTGCCCAACCAAGGAAATATAGCATTATTGCAGTATTCCACCTGTTAAATTAATTGGTTCTTACATGTCATCCATAATATGAATTCTTCCCTAGAATCTGTGTTCTTTTAAATATGATTTTAAAACCTCTTTAATTTTCAAGTATTGTCATCTTTATTTTCCAAATTAAAACCCTGATTTTCTGTTTCCTCAAACAATGAATCTTAGGATCATAATTAGTACATAGGATAATTTTGCTATACAATTCCCCTGGATTCGATAACCTTAGGGTTCTTTATAAATTTATTTACCACTATTGTTATAATTAATCTGTAGATTTTACAGTGATCACTAAGCTTTAGACTTCCGGTGGGAGGTTACAGAACTTTGATGATTGAAAGCTTTAGAATGCTTCTATAGTTCTTGTATATTCTCGAATGTGAGAGTGTGTAACCTTCTTCTTCGATAGTTTCTCCAGTATTTATACCAGAGATCTTGAAGGTATAAAATTAGATTTGTTAGAGATAAAATGGAAGATGTCCAATCGGAAGTCTCGATTGGTTGCAGTGTTCGGCGGATAGGTGTACTTTTGGCATAGGGTCTACACCTTTTCTTTGCCTTTTTTTGATTTTGAAAGCGACGACTCGTCTTTTATCAGAACGATAGTATTTTGCCAGTATGAGGAATCCTGGACTGAGTGTCCTAGTTACTGAAACTTGAAGTTTCATGCTGGCAGACTTTAAGGCTTCTCAAATCCTTAAAGTCTGTTCTTCTATTGGATCCTCCTCATATCTAAGACCTATACTCGAGAGTCTATATTGATGTGGTCACACTTTTTGCTCCATCGATGATGGTAAAATTGATCACTCAATCTAGGTCAAACAAGTAATAAAAATATCAATCCAAGAAACTTCTTACTTCGCCCTTCCGGAATACCACCTAATCATTTGGCTTCTTATAGCTAAGAATGTGCATATCATTGTGTATGTTCTAATTCATAAAAATCAAATTCAATCTATCTAAAATCTACATTAAACACATTCATCAAGCAACAAAATATAAAGGAAATCAATGTCTCGATATCAACAAAGCTCGGTAGAACAAGGATCACAAAAACTCACTGGAGATAGAATAGATGTTGAATCAAATGCAATTGTGTTGCAATTGACTCTAATCAAGATGCAAACACTTTTAATCCCTAGATAGATAGACTATTACCCTACCCTAGCCAATCCCTTGTTACGGCGAATGGGCCGTTAATGATGCTAGAAACTAAAAACAGTCACGTTATAAGTTCTTAACTCACTCCATAAGCTCGTAAATCAATATCTTATGTTCCTCTCTCCGCACATGGATTGGATAGAAGAACACATGAAAGCATTCTATTCTCGACACTTTTATCTGCGTAATGGCTGCAATAATCATATCGACTATCACCAAGATTGGCTCATACCTACACCTAGGTGAATAAAATGAAATCTAGCATGAATCAATCTAAAATAGGGAAGTTAACAACATCAAAGCAACTCAATTGTCACACATTCTTATTCAATTCAACATCCAAAGTTAATTAGAACATCATACCTGTGATTTGGTTCATTACAAATTGAGTTTGACAATAAACCATTTCAAAGGAAAATACAAAAGATTTCATCTCCCAATCTGAGTATTTGGACTTGATCTACCTTCGAATCCTTCGAATCTTCACAAAGGAATGATGATTTAGCTCCTTGACACCTTGGGTGAGGTTTGGTGAGTGATGGAGGTTGGAATCGTAGAGGGAATTTAGGTGAATTTTGTGTAAATTTGGCAAAAGTTCTGAAAATAAATGTTTTCCCCCTTTTATAGTGAGCTAACAGAGCCTCAGATCGCCCGGGATGTCCAGAAACGAAGAAACAATTTTTGAGCACGCTCAGGATCGGCCGAGATAGACTAAGTTCGACCGAAATCTGCCCCTGAAATAGCAGATCGGTCGAGCACTGCACGGATTGTTCGGAATCTACCTCTGAACTCCAAGATCGACCGAGATCTGCTGGATCGGCCAAAATTCTTCTTTGATCAGCCCAAATCGACCGATCTCTGCAGGAAATGTTGAATGATGCTCAAAACCTAACCTACACTATCCTAATCAAACGAGATTATCACCTAACTTTCTGACACAGTTAATGCTAAGGACTTGAACCACTCATCAAATATGGATAAAAGAAATGAAATCACTCCCTCACGTGTTTAGGGACGATTAGAATCACTCAATCACAAGATATCGAACTCAATTTCCAAAAGCTTGCATCCATTCTCACCACTATACTACAATGAGTTAGCTTCTAGAATCAAGAAGGTTTTTGCTTTGGTTATAACGTGTCTTACTAAAAGGTAGGTGGTTTTCGGCCAAAGAAAATAAACTCCTCAATTTCGCAAGAACCCCCCTAAATTGCAACCATTATCCACAAAACCCAAGCTTATTCGTTCACGAATCCATCTTTCTTCTCTTTCTCTTTTTTTTCTCTTTTCTTTCTTTTTTTTCTTTTTCATTGGCACTTCCCATCATTCAAATTTTTTTTCATGTGGGTGCATATGTTTCAAGACTTGCACCACTCTTTTTCCACAATAATAATTTTGTAGGTGCCTCATTTTCTAGGATTTACATCAATCCTCTCTTATTTCATTCCTTTCATGCCTCATTCATTTGGTCGATCTTCGCCTTCGACGACAAAAAATTAATTTCACCCTTTCTCGGCTGATCCCACAGTAACAATGGTTGAAATTGACCGATCCTCCTCGAGCTGAGTTGATCCGAAACGACCTCGGTCTGAAATTTCCTCAATTTCGCAACTCCCAATCATCCTTTCTTCAAGTCTTCACTCCACATCAACTTAACACCTTCAAAATTTGAATTCTCAACACAAAATCACACGAGTCTTGCAAAACATTCACACATCAAAAATCCTAAATCTATTATTTTAAAGCAACAAAACCAAAAAGTAAAACAACTAAAACATAGCAATTAACAACTAAATGCTTTTTTTAAAAATCAACATAATCAGAAAAAGTAAATGTTGGGTTACCTCCCAACAAGTGCTTCTTTATAGTCAATAGCTTGACTTCTTACCTCAAGTTCGTCAATCATGATCAAAAGGAGCAGATCCGGAACTCATACCTTGCTCAAGTGTCCAATGCTCCATCGGGAACACCAACTTCCGCCTTGCGCTCCTAGGTAACTCCTCATCCACTCTAGCTTTCTTTGTTCGTCCTCGCTCTTCATCCAAGTAATCCCCCGGATCCTTATCTATCTCATTACTATCATCCAATGTACTCATCCTCGGATCACCATCATTCTTTAGCCTTTTCTTTACACCTCCTTTGTCAATATCCTCTTTATCTCCAACTTTAATCTCATCAATTCCTCTCGAAGGTAAACAAAACACTACCTCTTTTCCACAACATCTGAAAGTTAATTCACCATTTTTCATATCAAACAAAGCATCGGCCATATGCAAGAAAGGGCTCCTAAAAATAAGGTGAATACCCACCTTGTTCTCCATGTCCACAATCAAGAAATCACCCGGGAATGTAAAACTTGCAATCTCCACATGCACATCTTCCACAATTCCTCTGGGGCAAAATAAAGCTTGATTAGCCATTTGCAATACTTGATTAGTGGCTTTCAGTCCTCCAATTTCTAGCTCCTTATACAACTCCCAAGACATAACCTTCACACTCGCTCCGGAGTCACACACGGCTTTCTCAACTTTGATATCCTCAATCTTGGAACTAATGATGAAACTCCCCGGATCTTCTTTTTTATTAGCCACATTCTTTCCTTCTTTCAACCCTTCTTCATCCTTCAATTCCTCCACAATTAAATCATCAAGTAAGGGCACACGTTGAATTTCATCTGGAGTTGGCATCTCGAGATCCCCCTTCTTGACATAATTGAAGAAAAGAACTTCTTTGTCATCATCTTCCTTCTCAACCTTCACTTCTTCTTTAGCCAAATCATGTTCATCCTCTTCACACTCCACATTTTCAAATTTAGGAGTCATGACTAATGTTATCTCATCAAGAGTTTGCTCATCTTCGACCATGCTACAATTTTTCTTTTGAATAGTCTCTGTATCTGTTGGTCCGGATTATCAGGGTATAACTTAGCAGCGGAAAATGTGGTTAATCGTTTCTTGCACTTGCTGGTTAACCAACTGACTGGGACCTGTCAGCTGGTGATTCAAGACTTAGAATATTTTTAGCCTTGTTTGCACAGTTATATCAGTTTTCAGATATACACCAGCACTTGGGTGCTGGGTTTTAAATCAGTATGAAATGCAGAAAGCTGATAAAAGACAAAGGATTTATAGTGGTTCGATCAACTGATCTACGTCCACTCTCCAGTCGTAGCACTGGAAATTCACTATAGAGTAATCAGGTACAAGTTGCCTACGATCTATCTCTAGCTGGTGCGACCCTTGTCCTCCACTTCGCTAGATCAACCGCTCCCGGTCTTGATTCCTTCTTCAACTCTCTTCTCGGCTGGTGGAGTGCGAGCACGTCACTTCAACCTCCACAGCAGTTTGGGTGTTTAGTTCTCCCAAGAACGTATCTTCTCAATACGGCAAAAGCCCGTAATAACTCAAGTGCTGGCTGGCACAAGAGCTGCTGTGAACTTCCTCAGAAGAGAAAGAGCACCAAAGAGATCTGTAACTTACAAGCTGGAAGCTTGAAGTCTCGTGTTTGAAGAAATCAACACACGGAAAGCTTTAAGAAAAGCCTCGAAAGTTTTGCTTGCTTGCAATAAAGTTTCAGACTTTCGGTAGTTGAGTATGGCGAGAAGAGAATTGAATGTTGGTGGATCCCAGGTATTTATAGCCGAGGGATCCGATTCAAATCTTCTAGCCATTTGGACACATCCGGAAAAGGTCTCTGTCCTCGCATGTCCTTCAGACGGCGGCAGGTAGGAATTTCCGGAAAGCGCCATGCTTTTGTCCACTTTATCTGACATTGATCTCTTTATGTCAGAACGGCACTATTCGTCAGTACGAGGAATCTGAACTGGTGTCTTGAACTGATAGACTTTAAGGTATCCTCCCTTAAAGTCATACTTTGTCAGTTTATTCCTCAGACGAATCTTCTTTTTGTCTCTAAGACTCTGGAAGAGAGAATCTGCAATTCTGCTGGTAACATCCGACTGGTAGATCATTCTGGTGATCATGTGCTGGCAGTCTCTGCTGGTGACTTGCGCTGGCACAATCTAAGTCTACCAATATGTCTGATGTTAACTCTTGGAATCTCCCATGACTGGTGGCTTCACCGCTGGTGAATAGTGTCAGTGAGAACACGTATTCTGCTGGTAGGATTTGTCAGCCGCCTGCTGGTGAAATCCTTCCCAACTGGTGAACAGTAACCAGTCATTAGCTCTTCTCATGCTGATGAATAGTGTCAGCACGAGTCTTTGTCAGCCGCCATCTGATGAAACTTTTCCCAACTGGTGAACAGTAACCAGTGGTAAGCATGTCTCATGCTGGTGAACAGTGTCAGCATGAGTCTTGATCAGCTACGACTTACAACTCAAAAGACCTAAACAGGACTTTACATTTGAGACTAGAGCTATTCTAGAGACAAACTGACGCTGGTAGGACTTAGGATTTGATCCACCAAAACACCAAAACTAGAATCTAAACAAGTAGCTACTGGGGAAAGGAAACTTAGGCAAATTTCCCAACAATTTCCCCCTTTTTGGTGCGATCAAAGCCTAACCAGCGAGCACTCAGCTGATGAGGAAAGTTACAGAAGATTTCAGGGTTTTACAAATAAGCCTATCAGATCTAAACCCATGAAACCACTTCCTCACATCAGCTCTAACTAAAATCTTCCCCCTCAAACCAGGAGAGATATTGCTCGTTTAAAATATGAAAATTGAGATCAGAGCAAAAAGATTTAAAGTGTGTGATACGAGTGCTGGTGCTGATTACACTGGAAGTGTAAGTTCAGCTGGTAAGTAAATACTTAGACAATTTGTTGGACAATGAGGAATTGTCATCAACTTGTCAGTAATCAATCCATTTAATATGTTGCAGTTACAAGTACAGGATAGAAAACTGACTAGTCTAGAGATACAAATACTTACAACAAAAAATAGAGAAACAAGACTATGGCTGAGAAGATGATCCTGGTGATTGAGTTCTGCTTGTGAGCGACCTCAGGATCTCAGTGAGCGCTGCCATATCTTGTCTGCTCTTCTCCCTTTCTTCAGCAGCAATTCTCCTCTCCTCTTCAGCAAGACGAGCTCTCTCTGCCTCAGCACGTGCTCGCGTACTTTCCCCCTCTTGGATCCGCGCCAAAAAGGAGGACACTCCAGCGGTTACAGACTCCATTTGTTGAGTCATTTCAGTTCGGAAGCTGGCAAAGCGCTGATCCATCCTGGCATCAATGAGTGCAAGAAGCTGCGCAGGAGGATGGATCTCGGAGATTGGCTGCGCTGATACTTCCATGGAAGAGGAAGGCACATCAGTTGCGGAAGGAGCCATTGCTGGTTCAGAGTCAGCTGTTATCTCCATTGGGGCTGGCTTCTCCGCTGGTGCCGCTGCTGCAGCTGGTTCCTCTGCTGGTACATCCGCTGCTGCAGCTGGTTCGACTGCTGGCTCTTCGACTGCTGGCTCCACTACTGGCACTGCTGCTGGAGCTGGCTGGACTTGTTCAAAAACGGGTGGGGCTGTGAGTTCCACCACTTGCCAGTTCATATGATTAGGGACAAGATCGCCCGAAACAGTAGGAACAGGGGGGACGGCAAGGGTCAGCCACCAACCATGAGAGGGATCCTCCTCTACTAAGTGGTCTACCAGCAGAGCGCAGGCAGCCATGTCGAACAATATAGCATGGTAGGGAGGGATCCTCGGGAGGGTAACCAGCACTTTGAGGCGACGGAGCGCGTACGTCAGCTGGTACCCCCGACTGGTGACTCGAAACTGGAGGAAAGGTAACTTGATCTTTTTCAGTGGCGGGAGGCCGGAGCTTCCAGTCAGCTGCCTATACTCAGCTATTTTCCGCAAGCGGCGCCTGATCCTCCTCGTAGACAGCTGCTGGGGGCATTCAGGATCAGTGCCCATGAAGGCATGAGCCCACTCCTCCTCCGCTCTCCAGTAGCCAAGACCCAGCCTGGCATAGAGGACCGCCCGCTTCTCCACTGTCAGCAGACGCTCGCATCGATCGAAAATCCTCCACCTCCGGAAGTCCAGACATAGTTCCGGATCCACCCTCCAGAGTCTTCGGTAGCTGGATATCATTTCGTCGTTGACGGCATTCTCCACCTCCGCCGTGATGTTTTCAGCATACTCATAGAGAGTGGAATTGAAGTACTCCATCGGCTGCAAGGGCAGACACCAGTCAGAGATCCTCGAAGCGTATACCGACTGGTGGGGGAGTACTGGCGGAGCTGCTCGTGGTCGACCATCTCCAACAGCTCCGGCCCATGATGCTTTAGGGCTAGCTTCGCGTTCAGAATCTTCTCCTTCTGAACCTGTGCAGTCCTAATCTGCGCGTTAGAGAGCTGTCGCCTGGTCGCCGGCCTGTTCAACTGAACCAGTCGGGCGAACGGATAGGTGTAATCGATATCTTCGATCTTCACTATGCCAGTATACGTAGGCATATGAGCTTCAGCGACTGGTAGGTCTGGTGAACCAGACGAGGATGATGTAGATGTAGATGGAGGGTTATCAGCTGGAGGTTGAGAAGATGATGCCATGACTTCAGAAAGATTCAAGGTTCAGAAAATTTCAAGGGAAGATGAGAGAATTTTGAAAGATATTAGGGTTCTGAAAGTAGGGAAACATAAAGGTTAACCCGAAGGAAGTGATCGGGTATTTATACTCGGGCCATGCAGGATCAGACGTCCAGGATCAACGCTCAGCAAGCGAGGATCGACGGTCATCAGCAGGCCCGGTTCCCTGTGGTGACGTGCACGATCGTGCTGACGGGCGCCACGACGTGGAGCTGACGTGGCACGCAGCGATTGGTGGCAACCAAGCGTCGGACTGCGCAGACACTGTGCACATTAAATGTGGCATTAAATGCCGCATTAAATTCTGAGGACTGTACACGCTACTTGGATTTGAACGATCCCGCCTTCTCTGAGACAGCTGGCATGACTGGTCATCAGTAGCATATACCAGTCTCATACTTCCCCCTAACTGGTTGGCCTCTTTATCAGTTGGCAACTGATACACATACTGGTGCTGGAAATTCCATCAGTTATCTGCTGGCAACTTGAAAGATAGTAAAAATTGAGAGCTTGGACTCAATTTTATTCCGCATAATCTTCTCTCCAAGAAATCCACTCCTCATCATCACTTGGAATTGGGTGCTGGGACCCAATTCTATTTCAACTGATGGTTTATGCTGGCAAATTGAAATGAGAGCTGGGACTCATTTCCTTAGACATTTGAGGGATAAGTTCCGCCAGTAGGAACCATCAGTGAGCTTGAGATACCACTTAAATAAAAACAACTAAGAGCTTGGACTTAGTCGTAATCAGCGTCCTTCAGAAGATCAAGAACAGAATGAGAGCTGGGACTCATTCTTCCTCATCATTGGGGCTCACATCAATCTCCATAAGACCGAGTTTGATGCTCAACTCCTTGAATCTTGCTTCTGGAAGGGGTTTGGTGAAGATGTCAGCCAGTTGATCTTCAGTTCTGATGTAGTCCACGCTGACATCCTTCTTCTCGACATGATCACGTATGAAGTGATGTCGAATATCTATGTGCTTGGTTCTGGAATGGTGAACCGGATTCTTCGTGATGCACATAGCGCTGTTGTTGTCGCAATAGATGGGAACACAGCCAGTGTACACTTCATAATCCTCCAGTTGTTGCTTGATCCAGATAACTTGAGCACAGCAACTGGCAGCGGCAACATACTCAGCCTCAGTGGTAGAAGTAGCAACTGAGTGCTGCTTCTTGCTAAACCAACTGATTAGCTTGTGTCCTAGAAACTGACACGTACCACTGGTACTCTTTCGATCTATACGGCATCCAGCAAAATCTGAATCTGAATATCCAATGAGTGTAAGCTCATCATTCCTGGGATACCATATTCCAAGAGATTCAGTCCCCTTCAGATATTTCACTATCCTCTTTGCAGCTTCCATGTGTGACCTTTTCGGATTGGCTTGAAATCTGGCACACACTCCGACTGAGTATGAAATGTCGGGTCTGCTGGCAGTGAGATAGAGAAGTGGTCCAATAATTCCTCGGTAAATGGTAGGATCAACTGATTCACCTTGTTCATCGAGAAATATCTGACAACTGGTGCTCATCGGTATCCTTAGGGACTTAGTTTTCTCTGGGCAATATTTCTGAATTAAGTCCTTGGTATACTTCCGCTGATTAATGAAAATACCATCAGCTGACTGCTGGACCTAGAGTCCTAGGAAGTATGTCAATTTGCCCATCATACTCATTTGAAATGACGTCTGCATCAGTTGAGAAAACTTCTCGCAGAGAGATATATTCCTTGATCCGAATATGATGTCATCAACATAGATCTGCACCATTAGCATGTCACCTCCATCCTTGAGAAGGAAGAGAGTCCTATCAATCTTCCCTTTCCAAAATCCATTGCTGATAAGGAATTGTGACAGCGTTTCGTACCAAGCCCTGGGCGCCTGTTTCAATCCATACAGGGCCTTTCTCAGCTTGTACACTTTGGTGCCTATCTCAAAGCCTGGAGGTTGCTCGACATAAACCTCCTCCTTTAGTTCGCCATTCAAGAAGGCGCTCTTCACATCCATCTGAAATACCGTGAAGCCGTGATACGCTGCATACGCAAGGAACAGCCGTATCGCCTCCATTCTTGCAACTGGTGCAAAGGTCTCATCAAAGTCGATGCCTTCACACTGCCTGTAACCTTTGGCGACTAAACGAGCTTTGTTTCTGACCACGGTGCCATTCTCATCTCGCTTATTCTTGAAGACCCACTTGGTGCCAATCACTGACTGATGTGATGGTCTCTCCACCAAGTCCCAAACATTGTTGCGAGTGAATTCAGCAAGCTCTTCTTGCATGGCATTAATCCAATCAGCAGATTCTAGCGCAACTCCTATGGAAGTAGGTTCCATTTGAGAAATAAAGCAACTTAGGAGCGCACTGCCGTGTCGAGTCTGGACTGAACCTTCCGGATCACCGAGAATAGCATCGGATGGGTGATCCCTCAGCCATTTGGGAGGATCAGCGACTGCTGGTGCCGGCTGTGAAATAGGTTCTTCTGTCCTGATGACTGGTGCTTCCACATTTTCACAAGTCGGAGCTGGAACTGCAACTGGTGGTTGACCTTCACCAGTCGGAACTTCTTCATCAGCTTCATTGTCTGACTGACTTCTCGAACCTTCACCAACGTTGTCAGTATCAGCTGGTACCTCCATTCCAGCTGGTTCATCGTTGTCTTCTGGCTCAAAGATTCCAGTCGGAATTCCCCCTTGATTTTTGCTAGATCCACTCAGGGAGATTGAGTGTAAGGTCTCAGCAAGGTCATTTGCATCACCGACCCTCTCAGGTTGCTGATGGGCACCTGAGGTAACTGGTTGAGAAGATGATCCATTCATAGGTCTAGTCGAACCAGTTGGTTGAGCATCGGAAGAATTCCTGCCCAACTGGTCGCTGACATCCTCGACCTCAGGAACATCTTCAGCCAGTTGGCGTAAGGTCCTGCGCACTAAAGTAGCTTCATCAAAAACAACATTGCATGTTATTTCCACAAGCTGGGTAGTCTTGTTAAATACTCTATAGCCCTTGTGAGAGGGATGTCCATATCCGACAAACACACCCTCATCAGCCTTAGGCGAGAAAGCATTTAACTTCGACTTCCCATTATTATGGATATAACATGGTGAACCGAATGCACGAAGATGAGCTATAGAAGGCTTACGACCAAAATACACTTCGTAGGGAGTTTTTTGGAGTCTGTCGTTGATCCCGCTTCTATTCTGAGTGTAGCAGGCAGTCACCAACGCTTCTCCCCAGAAACTCTGTCCCAAGCCGGACTCAGCCAGCATGGACCGGACCGCTTCTTTCAGCGTCCTGTTCCTACGTTCTGCCAGTCCATTCTGCTGCGGTTGCCTTGGAGTAGATCTCTCATGTTTGATCCCGGCCTCCGCGCAAAAATCCATCAGCAGACTGTTGCAGAATTCAGTCCCATTATCTGATCGAATTCGCTTCACCACAGCTTCTCTCTGTTTCTGAGCTTGGATGATCAACTCTGGAAGAATGATCTTCACCTCATCCTTGGTTCTGAGAAGCTTTACCCATGTGTAGCGCGAGTAGTCATCGACTACCACCAGCGAATATCGTCGTCCTCCAATGGTTTGAGGCGCTACTGGTCCAAAAAGATCCATGTGTAACAACTCGAGTACCTGACTGGTACTGGGGCAGACTGGCGACTGGTTCTTGAAGGACTTCCTAGTTTGTTTGCCTTGCTGGCAAGCCTTGCAAATTCCTTCCTTCTTGAACCCACCCTTGGGAAGACCATCTACAAGATCATGCTTAGTCAGATAGTTAATAGTTTTGAAATTCAGATGACTTAACCTTTTGTGCCACAGCCAGTTAGTTTCCATGGAACTGGTGGCTACAAAGCATGTATCAGTCTTCCCGCTTTGCCAGTCAACAACATAGAGACCTCCTTTCCTGACACCTTTCAGCTTGGTCTCGCCAGACTCTTCATTCTTGATCTGGCACCCTGATTTGTCAAACACAATGGTATAACCATTGTCGCACAACTGACTGATGCTCAGGAGGTTGTGCTTCAGATTGGTGACAAGGGATACATTCACAATTCTGACATCATCCTTCTCGATGCAGCCCTTGCTAATAACTCTGCCCTTGGAGTTATCACCAAAAATAACTGGAGGTCCTCTGACCTTGGTGAGCTCAGAAAATAGGAACTCCTCACCAGTCATATGAGCCGAGCAACCACTATCTATGATCCACTCGCTCGATCTCTGAAGCTGTGTTGCATGATCCTGTTCCTGCAAGAAAATGAAATTATTTAGGTCCCCGATCATCAGCGGGTCCTGCAGGGTTAGATCTCTGGATCATTCCTTTTGGAATCCAGACTTGAGTAATCTTCAGCTCGGTGTTACCCTTGCTGACATCACTTGTGGCCTTTCCCTTCCTTTTAAAATAATGCATGGATTTGTTTTTGGAAGGTGTGGCTGTGTGTGCGGTTCCTCTGGAAGTATTCTTCCTCCGAGGGTGTCGGAAATTTCTTTCCGACCGCTTGTGTTGCCTTGGTGGTCTCTGGAATTGTGGACCACGATGATTAGCCTTCCCAGCCCTTGAGAAAAGGTTTTGATTGGGCTCAGGCCTCCGATAGGTGTTCCTCCTATCGGGAAATATCCTTCTCTCAGTATTCCGCTGAGATTTGGATCCCTTGTAAGCATGCTGGCAACTGGCATACTTGTAAGGTTGGGCGTGGAATCTCTGGACAGCTGGTGCTGGCTGTCGGATTCCACTGGCAGCTGACGCTGACTTCCTTGCCTTAGAATATTTCGGCTTAGTCTGCGTCTTCGGGTATGCTGGCGTCCTGTCAGCAGAGGATCTTGCCAGTTGAGGATTTTGTCTTGATGACTCACCTATGTATCTGGACTTATGGTTCCTATGCTGATCAGCCACACGGGACTGACTGGCATTACCAGCTGGTGCTGATGCATTTGCTAGTTGGCCCTTACCCTTACCAGTACTGATTAGTTCGGGCTGATTTATGCTCAATTCTTTTGTAAATCCCAACCCGGACTTATCAGAAGGCTTTCTCCAATGACTTAGAGCTGCTTCCAAGTCTTTTGAGCCTTTATTTAGAAAATTTATTTTATTTTCTTGCTCCAGAACGAGATTGTGAAAATTATCTCGCTCAGTTTTTGTAATTTGAAAATTTTGGAGCAACTCAAAGTGAGTCTTTTTCAAAGTGGCTAGCTCTTCACTGACTGACCTCGATTTTTCAATCTCCTTGGTCAAAATAGAAACTTGATCTTTCAGCGAAGTATTTTCGCCAGCCAAGATATTCTTTATTTCATAAAATTTTAAAAATTCTTTTTGAAGAATGTCTATAGTGACAGCTTCTGAGTCGGAGCAACGCGACTCAGAATCGTCTAAACTGATAGAAGGCATGATATGCATTAGGGAAGCTGATGATTGTACCTGATCATCAGCTGCAAGTGCCTCTTCACTGTCAGCACTTCCTTCAGCTGACTCCTCGCCAAAGGCTGCCATGAGTGCCAGTAGAGCTTCCTCTTCTGACTCCTCGTCTGACGCATACTCCCCATCATCATGGTCGGGTATGTCAGGCACTTCAGTCCTGGTCAGCATAGCCTTGGCGACGGCCTTGGAGGCGCGCTCTTCAAAGAGCTTCTTTAGCCTTTCCCGCTCATCTTTATCCACATGTGGACATTCAAATTTAAGATGATCAGGGGATTGGCACTGATAGCAAGCACGGGGAGCTCTCTTGACGAATTTTCCGTCAGTTGAGCTTAGAGATACTCCCTGTTTCGACTTGGCTTTCTCCAGGAGAACAGCCAGTCTTTTCATCTGTTGCTCAAGGTCAGCGATAGAGCTCTCGCTGTCTTTTGAGTTAGATCCCGATGTGGCTGGGATCTCTTTCTTCTGGTTGTGCTGGGCAGCAGGTCTGTCAGCATGGAAGGGCTTCTTGGTCTTCCATTTGAAGTCCTTCTTGACGAAGTAAGCTTCGTCTTGAGCTTTGATGCTGGGGGATCCCATGTTCCGGATGGCCTCATTCTTGTTTACCATCTGGATATCCCACTCGTGTGCCTGCAATTGAGCAAATAACTCCTTGGGAGTCATCTTGGACAGGTCCTTCTCCTTCAGAGTTGTGGTCTTCACGAACCAGTCCTCCTTGGGCATCTTGGATAGGATCTTGGCATTAAGATCTTCATTTGAGTACTTCCTGTCCAGTGACTTTAGCTCGCTGACAATGGCGTTGAATCTCGCCTCCATCTCCTTGATGGTTTCTCCAGGCAGCATCTGGAAGGACTCGTACTTGTCCACTGCAACCTGCAATTTGTTGCGTTTCATTTGATCAGTTTCTTGACATAGACTATCAAGGTAATCCCATACTCCCTTGGCATTGTCAAACTGGAGGGCTTCCTCCATCAGCGACTCTGGAAGAGAAGCCAGGATCAACTCGTGAGCAATGGAATCCAACTGATTCCGCTTCCTGTCCTCGGCGTTCCATTTGCCTTGAGGCTTTGGGATCACAGCAGCTGGACGATCTCCTAGCTGGTGCTGTATCATGGTGATCTCGATTGGCCCTTTCTCCAGCACATCTTTCATTTCCGGATGGATGCTCTTCAGAGAAATGAGCGACCACTTTCGCCATATATCATGCTTCACAGTCTTGTAGTCGAGTAGCTTCGGAGTATTCATCTTCGTGTACCTGAGCTAATCAACAGAGAAACAAAGGAGTGCAAGGAAACGTGGATCTCGGTCCTAAGCGACTCAGAAACAATCGGTCTATAAGAACCGACTGCTCTGATACCACTTGTTGGTCCCGGATTATCAGGGTATAACTTAGCAGCGGAAAATGTGGTTAATCGTTTCTTGCACTTGCTGGTTAACCAACTGACTGGGACCTGTCAGCTGGTGATTCAAGACTTAGAATATTTTTAGCCTTGTTTGCACAGTTATATCAGTTTTCAGATATACACCAGCACTTGGGTGCTGGGTTTTAAATCAGTATGAAATGCAGAAAGCTGATAAAAGACAAAGGATTTATAGTGGTTCGATCAACTGATCTACGTCCACTCTCCAGTCGTAGCACTGGAAATTCACTATAGAGTAATCAGGTACAAGTTGCCTACGATCTATCTCTAGCTGGTGCGACCCTTGTCC
>JAPKLW010003358.1:0-21203 GCA_026898455.1 Plectranthus barbatus
TTTGCACTGAGAAGCCCAGAGCGTTGTATGGTATGACTCCCTTGTTACGATGACTAGAATAAACTCAAAACTAATATTTGATGCACAATGAATTGTTGTTTGCAGGTAAAACAAATGTTCCAGGAAAGCTGATGGTGTGGAAGACAATACCATTTCTAGAGGATGAATATGTCTCTGGAACAGATGCAGTTCAGACAATCTGTGGCTTACAATGATCCAGGGAGCATATTGTGAGTGCCCATTTGCCACATTTGGAATGTTTTAAGAGCATTGCTATTTGCTGCAAATCAATATCCTGAGCAGTTTATGTGAAAGAAGCTGTGTATATATCTTATGCAGTGACTACTAGATAGATCATAGTTAGAACTACTGCAACAGTTTTTTGTGATTCAGAATCGAATTTGTTTCCAATATCTATTCTAGATGGTATTGTTAGTTACGAAACATAATTCAATCATCTTATTACTACTATTTATTTCTCTTTCTGGAATGCCTTGATAATCTGACAACGATGAAATTACTGAGAAACATGACAGCCATATTTGTAAACAGAATTTCACCAGTAGTCATTACAAGAACAAGACCCACCATGAAAATGGTGAAAGCGAGTCGCATCTCTAACTACAAACCGGTATTTTACAGTTTTGCTGACTGACTTCACAAACATGTGGCAATCTTCACATATCCTCAAGTTTTTTATAACAAGAATTTCCTCATCTGAACTAGAGTTTAGCAGTGCAAAAGCAATAGCCAGTCTCTCGCTGTGCACACCCGAATTCTCTCTTTGCTGTTTGTACATCTCTTCTTCATCACCTTCTTTAGCTAAATCTTCCAATTTGTCTAACATAGCATAGATCTCTTTTGTCTGAGGGTGTCGTCTATCTCCAGCCACAAACAGATGATTCCTCCCTTTATACTCGACGTAGCTATATCCAGGATCTTTTCTCAGCCTTCTCTCTCGCATTATTACTCGAATCTTCAACACACCTTCCATGTTTCCTGCCTCACTGTAAATATTTGATAGTAGCACGTAATAACCTATATTCCTCGGCTCGAGCTCAACAACCTTGTTGAAAGCCAACTCTGCCAACTCCACATTCTTATGAATCTTGCAAGCTCCCAGAAGGGCTCCCCAGACAGGACCATCCGGCTGCACCGGCATGGACTCAATGAGGCTTACAGCTTCTGTCAGTCGACCTGCTCGGCCCAATAGATCAACGACGCAGGAGTAGTGTTCTGAAAGAGGATTCAAACTGTAAATCTCCTGCATTGAGTAGAAATAACCCAACCCTTTATCTGTCAGCCCTGCATGACTACATGCAGTCAGAACGCACACAAAAACAGCCTTATCTGGTCCAACGCCAGCCCTAATCATCTGATCGAATAGCTCCACAGCAACCTCTCCTTGTCCATGCATCCCATAGCCACTTATGATGGTTGTCCATGACACCAAAGTTTTCTGGGGCATATCATCGAAAACAGCCCGAGCTCTCACCAGGTTACCGCACCTAGCGTACATGCTGATCAATGAGTTCCTGAGAAATGGATTGAATCCAAATCCACGACCATCTATCATCTCCTCTACCTCACGGCCAATTCTTTGAGCCCCCAAGTTGGCACAAGACGACAGCACTCCAACAAACGTCACCTCATCAGGGCGAACTCCTAAGCGCTGCATATCACCGAAAAGATCCAAAACCTTGGCACAAAGGCCATTCTGCGAGTATCCAGATATCATGGCATTCCAAGTGATCAAAGTCCTTTGAGGTATCTCATCAAACACCCTCCTAGCAGAATCAATCAGCCCACAGCGCGCATACATAGACAAGAAACAGTTTGCAACATTCACATCAGTGATAAAACCATGTTTCATAGCCAAGCAATGCAATGAGCATCCCAAACTCAAGTGCAGTGGTGTCGTACAACCGGGAACCAACCCCAAGATTGTGACCGTGTGTAACGGCACATCCTTAGTCCTCATCTCACCGAACAAAAGCAAACCCTTTGAAAGTCTTTTGGGAACCAAACCAGAAATCAAAGCATTGTAGCAAACCGTCAGTCTAGCCGATTCAGGAATTTCCTCGAACACCCTGTACGCATCGTCGAGCGAACAGCACTTACAGTACATAGAAATTAAAGCCGTCTGGACGAAGGGTTCGATCAGGCAACCCGATTTGATGACGTGGCAGTGGAGCTGCTGGCCGGAGATATGGAGTGACAGAGCGGCTGACGACTTGAGAATGAAGGGGAAGGTGAAGGCGTTTGGGGTGGCGCCGGAGCGTAGCATTCGGCGGTAGAGGAGCAGGGCTTGATTGTATTGGCCTTTCTTTGAGAGTTCCCTGAGCTGCGTGTTCCATTTGGCGTCGCCGGTTGCATTGGGCTGCGGTAGCCGCGCTGTCTTGAAGCATGGCGGCAACCTCTGTCTACTCATCCCAACAAATTTTTAAACGGGACATTTCGACAATTTAAAAGACTTGATCGTGATAAGCTACAAACCAACCTTTTTATAATCATCTATTATACAAATAAATATAAAATATATTTTAAATTTTACTATTTAGATTTTTAATAATAGTCGTTGCACTTGCACCTTTCTTCTAAAATACAAGTCAAAGTTTCAACTATAATAAAAATGTTGTCAAGTTTTTTTCATACTGAATACGAAAAGTCTGTCAAAACAATTCGTATTAATATGATAGTGAATTTCTCAACCATTTTAGTGTCAAACCATGTTCGATAATTTGGGCACCGTATATCAAAGAACTTGTCCCTACACCCCTACAACAAAATGATGTAGTTAAAAGGAAATACCAACATCTCATACAAGTTACAAGAGCTCTCCTTGCTCAATCTAATTAGTCTAAGAAATTCTGGGTAGAATATGTCCAACAGTCACTTACCTTATAAACCGGGTTCCGCTCTCATCTTATATTGGAAAATCCCTTAGTTTGTCCTACATAATTAGAATCTATTACTACATGCTTAAGGTTTTTAGTTGCTTAGCTTTTGCCTTGAACAAACCTGCCTTACCATAAATAACTTTACATTAAATCTATGTCTTGAATTTTTGTGGGATACCCTACTGCTCAAAAGGGCTATAAAATCTTCATTCCTTCTCTTAACAAAGTGATCGTGTCTACATATATCATTTTCAATGAATCTATAATCCCTTCTCTACTTGATACTTGCAGTGGCGTATGTAGGCATACATTTGGGGGTACAATTATACCCTCAAATTTCTTTTTTACTATATATATATTTATATATGTTTTTACACGACGTATCCTCATTTTAATGTTATTTCTATATTGTACCCCGATTCTGAAATCCTGGATACGCTACCGGATACTTGGTCAAATAGCAATGTTTACAAATGTCTGTGTTGCCACTGCATTCACCTTTCTTCCATGACCTATTTTCTTGTAATATGTGCACACCTCATTAGTCTTTTCCTCTTAAAAGGTGCTCTCAATATGATCCATAATATGTTTATTTTGTTTCGTCTTACGCATAATTGGAGAACATTTTATTAACTGTTGGTAGATGTTCAATAAGTAGTGTCTGGTTCCTTTCAATATTGGAGGCATCACTTAAACCAAGGAATAACTTCGTAGATCTCTCTTTCATACATTGACCCTCATACAATTTAGTCATCATTCTAACTACATATTCAACTCCTTTCACAAAATCATCCAATTTCCTACACTCCAAATTGTTAACAACTCCTCTTTAACCTATTGAAGGTCTTAGCTGCCCCAGTTGGTCTGTAAATCCTTATCTACCATAATATTCAGTAACTCCTACATTTTCTTGCTTCATGTTAGCTATTTCCTCCTTAATTTGAATAATCATGGCAATATTAGAGGTGCCAAACCTTTTTTCTATTTATGTCCACAATTTCACAACATAATTTGTGTAGGCAAACTGATGGACTATCTCCTTGGCGATAAGTATTTTGATCTAAGAGACTACCATGTTGTTGACTCTTCTCCACTTTTTGTAAAATTTCTATTCAGCAGCAGGCATATGTTAAAGTAAAAGACGCGATTTGCATCCAAGGATGATCAGATCAGTGCAACAACAATTGCTCATCATAATAGACATCCATGTTGTAGAGTTAGCAAAACTTGTAAAACATTTAGAGTTAATAAAACTTGTAAAGCATTTTGAACGAGGAAGAAGGGAGAAAATTTTCTATATATTATGTGCGTAGTTCCAAACGTACAAAAGCATAATGAAAGACTATATACAACTCATGCACTCTAACTAACTTGTTAGATTTAGAGAAAACAATTATAGAAAGAGAAAACATCTTTAGTGCTCACCTTAGATATTTTACATTAGGGTTTATATAGATACAAGATGATCTCTTCAACTGTATAACAAAAAATGGAATTCTCAAGAATCTATACTAACTTCTATGTTTCTAGAAGCTTAACGTCTTAACTGCATTTCTTTACTACACGTTGAACTCAGCCGCACAGTTTCTCACGTGTCGCATGCATGATCTACATGCACAAACTCTAATATACCCCCTTTGAAGTTGGACTGGGTGAGGATTGAATGCCTAGCTTCGCAAATAATAGTTTGAACCGAGTACGATGTAGCGGCTTAGTGAACAGGTCTGCTAGTTGATCATTTGATGGAACAAAGCGAACTTCCACATCTTTGCTGATTATTCTTTCTCACACAAAGCGTACATATGCTTTTATGTGTTTAGTGCGAGCATGAAAAATAGAATTTGATGCTAAGGGGATAGCGCTTTGATCGTCACTCCAAAGCACAATTAGTGAAGTTTATGGTAGACCCAGCTCGACAAATACAGACTTTAGCCATAACGGTTCAACAACCGAATTAGCCAAGGCTTGATACTCTAATTATGTGCTACTGCGAGCCACTAGTGTTTGCTTTTAAGATGACCATGCTAGCAGGTTAGCCCCTTGACGATGCCATAACCGCATGTGGATCGACAATCATAGGATCGCTGACCCACGTAGCATCACAGAACCACGGTAAGAGAAAACTCATTCACTGGTCGAAGAAGAAGACCACGAGTATTGGTTCTTTTAAGGAACCGAAGCACCCTCTTACACGTTGCCCAATGAGAGTCGGTTGGTGTAGGGGGTCGGTAACAAAAAGCCGAATTATAAGCCCAAATATACGGCCCACCACTTGCCTTTCAAGAAAAATGGAGCAGATCAACCCAAGAGTAGTTCGAATAGAAAAGCGGTTTGATAAGCTCATATTTGTACTCACTTATCCATGATTTTCTCCATTGTTTTAGTTTAATTAGTTTAGGTTTTTAGTTATTTCTGTGCATGAGTCTATTTTAGAGGATGTTATGCTCTTGATGGAGAGTTTTGTAGGTATTTTAAGCTAAAAAGAGGTCAAATGATGAAAAGAGCCGTGAAGAACAGAGTTGCTGCTTCGATTGACACATGAGAAGTCGACCAAGATGGAAGACGTGCAAAAAACCCGAAGCATTGCCTGTATTTTGATCGACGTGGTGTATGTCGATCGATACAGAGATCGGATATCGATTGAAGGAAGGCAGAAAGAAGATGGCTCGAGACACAATCATGTGTGTCGATCAACACTACCGGTGTTGATCGACACGAGCGTCGGAGGGGTGAATCAACATGAAGGCAACTCCCGAATTTCGACTTGCATGTGTGTCGATCGACGTGGTGCATGTCGATTGACATAGAGACCGGAGAAGAAAAATTATTCCCAATTTAGTTATTTTTTTTAAATTTTAGCTCAATACCTAGTTTAGATGTTTTGGCTCTTCTATGAATACAGAACTTAATAGGCACAAAAATCATCACTTTATCTCTGTTTTTGCACTTAGAATATTTTCACAGTGGAGTTTTTCCAAGACATTGAAGGTTCCTCTTCAATTGTTAAATTATTTTACAATATGTTTACTTTTATTCGAGTCATGTTTAGTGGCTAGAAACCCTAGCAGGTTTTAGGGCTTTTGATATTCTTTTCTGATGCATGTTTAAATGAAATCAACTCAATAGCATGGTCTAATTCCTTGTGCTTAATTAATCGAATCTAGATTTAAAGAAGGATCAAGAGATGAATTCGAATCTAGGTTTGTAGTTATCGATTGAAAGACCGAGAGGTGAAAATTGGTAATAGGAAAAAGGAATTAAATAGAATTATTTTCTGTCTCAAAAAGAAGAATTAATTTGTAGGATTAAATTAGATAATTATCGAGATTAGTTGAATTTGTGTTCTTGAGACCGAGAAGAGATAGTCACAGTTTAGCAATCTAGAGTTTAATTGCCTAACCAAGGAATTTAATCCATTTGAATATGAATTTATCCTCATTGCTGAGTTGATGAATTTGCATGTTAAGGTTTAGATTATCTGCCCTAGTATCTGTATCTTTACAAAATTGTTTTCAAAACCTTTAAATTCTCGCATTGTCATCTTTAATTTCCAAAACAAACCCAAATTTCTATTTCCTCAAACAACTATTTAAAACTATAGCTAGTACATGGGATAGTTTCATTACACAATCTCTGTGGGTTCGACCACCTTAGGGTGAAAATCATATAAGTATATTTGCCGCTGTATTTTACAGTTGTCACGGTTTGACCGAGTGAGTCCGAATGAAGTAGTTTGACCGGTGGCAATTTATTTAAAGGCAGTTCGGTTCAGCTCAGAAGGAATCCGATGAATAAAGCTACGATAATGGATAAATCAAGATAGCCGCCCAGCGGTCGGGAAGGACCAATAAATAATGAGTTATGATTGCGAAACATCGGGAGAATGGACAGAAATGCACGTGGAAAACCAGGAATACATTTATTGCTACCTGGCGGAAAAATAAGAAACGCTCGAAGTTCAAATAAGCTTATAAATACCTCTTGTAAAGTAATTTTTTGATCATCTAAGCTTATGTATACAAAATATAAGTTGTTAAATTTCCAAAGCTATTTGCATTGTAATTATCATTGAGGAAGGTGATCGTCGGACTGGTTTACCGGTCGACATTGGCTAGTTAGGTCTTAGATTGTAATTCGGTTTGATTTAAGCTCTAATTCACTTATTTCTTTTAGTTCTTTTATGCAATTCTTTCCATTATTTCCATATAAGTTACTGGGGCTCCACTATCCGATAGAAAACACCCTCAACAATTTGGCGCCCACCGTGGGGCCTCGGGAACGAAGTTGTGCTAACCATCATTGCAGGAAATGACTGACAACAGAAACAACGCCAATGTATTGAAGTCGACACCGCTGATGGGGGCGGGCAGTGGAGCCAACCAAGGTGCAGGGCAAGGAACTCCCCTGGAACCGGGCGAGGACGTCCTCCAACAGCAGGGCAAGGGACCCCTCAACCGTCGGGCCGTCAGGAGACAATGGATGATCTTCGGAGGGCTTTTAACCTCACTCCACTTAGCGCGTCAGCATTTCCCCCACCTCCACCTTCCGTTATGCAGGAGCCGTACATAGCCCAACTGGTCAGCCAGGTCCAGACAGTAAGGGGCATAATGGAGAAAATGGGAGCACAAATGAAAGAAATGATGCGGAGGCACGAGCTCCTTGATCAAGAGAACCGGCAGCTGCAACACTAAGTCAACACCCAACTAATCATCGAAGAACAAGGTAGCGCCATCAGGGAGCGTCAAACTATAGCCAGGGATTTGCAAGTAGAATTCAACGAGACAGACAGAGCTTGATTTGGCCGTACGACCCCCCAAACTCCAAATGAGAACCTGCAGACATGAACGGATCAGACGACGGAGCCTAACCTGGCAAATAACCCCACTTTGGCGCAGATAGAGCGGCGATTTGAGCAGCGACTGAGCTACTTCGAGTCTCTCATCGCCAGAATTCCCGGTCTCCCACCACCAAAAAGGACGATCCCGAGAGAAAGCTACGCAGAATCCCCATTTTCACCAGAGATTGCGGAGGCCAAACTACTGTCGTGGTTCACTCCACCAAGTTTCATGCTCTACAATGGGACCTGCCATCCAAAGAACAACGTGGCAGTGTACAAGCAGAAGATGTTCGCCTTTGCGATCCCGAGTGCGCAGCGAGGGGCTTGCACATGCAAAAACTTCGGGTCAAGCCTCACCGAACCTGCACTATAGTGGTTCATCAACCTGCCGACGAACTCCATTTTAATGTTTGCTGAATTGCATCAATTGTTACTCCGCCAGTATTCGAGCAGTCGAAGGCTCGATAAGTACCTCGATGACCTATGCGCGGTGATTCAGAAGCCGGGCAAGCCCCTAAGGTCGTACTTGTTGAGGTTCAACAAAGACTTAGTGGTTGTATCGAACTGTCCAAACAGCACCGCAGTACGAGCCTTCACAAAGGGTTTGGACGTGGACTCAGACCTCTATCGCGAACTGTCCATTTACCCTTGACAAACCATGGATGACGGTTCAACAGAGCGTGGACACTGATTAAGTGGGAAGAGGATGAGTCCTACAGAAAAGCACACTGAAGTGGCAGGAGGTCGACAACCAGAGAGGATCAACGGCGCGAACCTCGCGATAGACGTCCCTCAAGACTACACTCGTACAGTAGGCTGCCACAAATCAACAACCTGAGTTCGTATGTGCCCGAGTACACCCATACGATCGAGCCAGGAGATTTGGTTCACAATGTGCTTCGCCAGATGCCGAAAAAGTCAAGTGGCCACAAAAGATGAAAACTGATCCCTCCATGCGCGATACCAAGAAATTCTGTGATTTTCACAATGATCATGGGCACACCATCGTGGACTGCCGAGCATTACGATTAGAGGTAATCGAACTCCTCAAGAAGGGACCGCTAGCTGAATTTCTGACAGATAAGGGGAAACGAACATGGAGTCGGGATAAACAGCCCGAACAACCACGAAGAAGCACATGATCGGCCACCAAGTTGCCCGTAATAGTTCGCATCATAAACTGTATCACCGGCGGCTAAAAAATCGATGGTGTGACTAGATCGCCGCCAAGAAATACAGAAGGCTGACTCTCGAGGAACCCATGATGCCTCGAAGTAACCTGGCGCATGCACCGATTGAGTTCACAAACGAAGAAATGTTGGGGCTTGACCATCCACATGACGACGCCCTGGTGATCTCCCTACTGCTCTCTGATTGCCTCGTCAAGAGGATTCTAGTTGATAATGGGACTTCAGCTAATATCCTGTTCCTGCATGCTTTAAAAGAAATGAAGATCTCTGAGGAGAAGATAGTGTGGAGCCAGACTCCACTAATTGGCTTCAACGGTGGAGTTCACATGACACTTAGGATGGTGATCCTGCCGACCTATTGCGGAGGAGTTCATCACAACGTCTCATTCATGGTGATCGAATCACCGAGTGCCTACAACGCTTTGCTAGAGTGACCCTGGCTCCATCAGCTCAAGGTTGTGCCATCTACTTACCACCAAGTTGTGAAGTTTCCAACTCCGAAGGGAATCCATACGATCAAAGGAGAGCAAAATGCTGCCAAGGAATATTATTATGCGAGATTCAATGCCGTTTGTTTGCAACAACATTTCCCGAACAACCCGCCGTTACCACCGCCAGAGGAGTTCGATGAAACAGAGGAGGTAGAGCTCGATCTCGCGAATCCAAGTAAGAAAACCTACATTGGAAGTGGGTTGAACCCAGTGGTCCGCACAAAACTTGTAGAATTCTTAACTAGAGAACGAGCGGAGTACGCATGATCACATATGGATATGGTTGGAATAGATCTAGAAATAATGACACACCAATTGTAGGACGACCCAAGCAAAAAGCTTGTGCCGCAGCATAGAAGGAAGTTCGTGGCTGAAAAGAACGAAGCCATCAATGAGGAAATCCAGAAGTTGTTTGACATCGATTTGGTGATAGAAGTCAAGTACCCAACTAGGATCGCCAACATCGTGGTAGTAAAAAAGAATAACGGGAAGAACCGGGTATGCGTGGACTACACCGATCTGAACAAAGCATGTCCAAAAGATCCATATCCGCCTCCACACATCGACAGTATAGTCAACACAACAGCCGGACATGAGCTAACCAGCTTCATGGACACATTTTTTGGGGTACAATCAGATCATGATGCACCCAAACGATCAAGAGAAGACCGTGTTTATGACAAATAAAGGGATCTATTGTTACAAAGTGATGCCCTTCGGGTTAAAGAATACGAGATCAACCTACCAGCGACTTGTGAACAAAATATTTAAGCCATTCATGAAGACCATGGAGGTCTACATCGATGACATGCTGGTCAAGTCAACCAAGACCGTGGACCACGTGCAAAATTTGAAGCAGGCCTTCGACATCCTGAACCAGTACAATATGAAACTCAACTCGGCGAAGTGCTTGTGTGACGTGGCATTTGGAAAATTCATTGGCTATGTTGTTACCAATCAGGGAATAGAGGCGGACCCAATGCAAATCAAAGCAGTCAAGGAGATAGCTCATCCCCAGAGTCCGAAAGAAGTTCAAACACTCAATAGAAGACTCGCAGCATTAAGCAGGTTCATATCGAGGTACTCTGATAAGACCCACGAGTTTTTTCAAGTGTTGCGAAAGGGAAAATAGTTCGAATGGACCGACGAGTGTGCGAAGGCTCTGGAACAGCTGAAATAATATCTAGCTAGCCATCTAGTGCTATCCAAATTCGAGCAAGGAGAGACCTTGTTATTATACTTGTTTGTATTGGATCATGCTCTAGAGGCAGTCTTGGTCCGGGAATGCGCAGGAAAATAGTATCCAGTTCATTACGCGAGCAAACATCTACTTGACGCAGAAACCAGATGTACAACACTGGAGAAGATCACATTGGCATTGATAGTTGCCTCCCGAAGGCTAAGACCCTATTTCGAGGCGCACCCCATCAAATTGGTAACTTCTTATCTACTTCGAACCGTGTTTTCTAAACCCCGTCTGTCAGGAAGATTGTTGAAGTGGGCGGTGGAGATTTGAGGCTATGGGCTTGACTTCGAACCAAGAACAACAATAAAATCCCAAGCGCTCGCAGATTTTATAACAGAATTCTCGACCAACCTCCAACATGAAACGGAAAAGGAAATAGCCAATCTGGAAGCAGGGGAGTCGACCAAGTAATCGTGGGTATTGCAAGCTGATGGATCAAGAAACCTGCATGGAAACGGCGCAGGCATAAAGTTAAGGAGTCCTTGGGGGAGCAGTTCGAACGCGCTATCCGCCTTAACTTTGAGGCAACAAACAATGAGGCGGAGTACAAAGCTTTAATAAGAGGGATACAACTCGAAAGAGAGCTCGACGTTCACCGCTTGCAAGTTCAGGGCGACTTGCAGTTAGTAGTACTACAGATAGACAACCAGTATCAGGTAAAAGAACCGAGGTTAATAAAATAACATGAGATGGCTCGAGCAATCAACGACGAATTTGAGGACTTCAATATTAAACATATAGCTAGGGAGGAGAACACTGAAGCAGACGCACTTGTTAATTTGGCATCTTCAAATCAAGAGAAGCAAATCAGGCCAATTCCCATAATATGGGCCGAAGAGCCCGTCATAATGAAAGAAGCAATGAAGGTACACGAGATAGAACAAGGAACCTCGTGGATCGAACTAATATACCAATATATCAATGAAGGAATTACTCTGGATACCAAGGTGGAGGCAGTTCGACTAACAAAGACGGCCGCAAAGTACAACATCTACAACGACCAGCTGTACCGATAGTCGATAGAAGGGCCCCTTCTCAAGTGCATATCACCGAGTGTTGTGCAAGCTGTCTTGATGGAAATTCATGAAGGAGATTGTGAAAGTCATCAAGGTGCTCGACCACTAGTGCATAAAGTCATATCAACCGGGTTCTATTGGCCAACCTTAAGAAAACACACGAAGGAGTACGTGAGGAACTGCGAGGCGTGTCAGAGATTTGAGATCACCTTGCAAAATCACGCGGAACCCCTCCACGCCATGATCCCCGCATGGTCGTTCATGATTTGGTGGATGGATATAGTGGGAAAGCTCCCAACAGGCACCAGACAAAAGGAGTATTTACTCGTAGCGACCGATTACATCACCAAGTGGGTCGAAGCTAAAGCATTTTGCAATGCCCTGCAACCGGAAGTTATCAAGTTCTTGTGGACACAGATTTTGTGCAGATTCGGGGTGCCAAGGGGAATCAGGACAAACAATGGCACACTTTTCACAGGTTGGAGAGTACAAGAATTTTGTGACCAGTACGACATCAAGCTAATATTTTCAACACCGAGATACTCGGAGGCAAACGGTCAGGCTGAATTAACCAACAAGACTATCATGGCTTATATGAAAAAGCAACTGGGGGCTCATAAGTCGAAGTGGGTCGACAAACTTCCAGAAGTTTTGTGGGCGTATCGAACTACTCTACGAACTGCAACTGGGAGTATGCCATTTACACTCGCATATGGCGAGGAGGCTGTTATACCGATCGAAGTGAAAGCATGAAGTCTGAGGGTTGAGTTATGCGAAGAAGTGGACAATTGCGAGAGGATCTTAAAGAACCTGGAGCTAATTGATGAACAAAGAGATCGAGCTTTATTGAATATGGCTCAAAGGAGGATGCAGGTCGAAAAGTTCTACAACAAGAAGCTGCGCCTCCGGACTTTCAAGGAAGGAGATTGGGTGCTAAGAAAGGTCTTCCAGAATACCATAGACAAGAGTGTGGGGAAGCTCGCACCAATTTAGGAAGGTCCTTACAAGGTTACCAGAGCAGTGGGAAGGGGAGCTTATCATCTAGAAGACCATGATGGGAGAGAGATCGCAAACAGCTGGAATGCCAAACATTTGAAGAAGTACTACTTTTATTAAGGAGATCGAATTCATCGATCTCAAAGATACGCCTCTCTCACCTAACTTTCAATTTACTTATTAAATTCGTATCGAACCAAAACTGACATGGGCATCGGAGAGGCAATGCTCGGCATCGCCCAAATCCCTCCTAATTGTCTTGCAGATTTGGGAATCAAGTGGCGTAATCTGAAGGGTCAAATACGGCTCGAATCGGACGCTCCAGATAATGAATCTCTTTCTTTTATTCATTTTTATTTTGTTTAAATTGATCTTCATAAATATTTACTGACTTAAGCATCCTCGACGTTGCCCACTCTGACCCTGTTTTGTTTAACAGACTATGATCTAAAGATAAGAGAATGTCCGGAGAAAGGTGAATGCATTCAAAAGAAAAGAAAAATAACTGCAGAGTTTAATGAAAAACAAGGATTCATTCGGATTACAACAAGCACAAAAGAACTGCAAAAATAACCAAGGTAAGGAGTCCGAGAATCAAGAAGCAGTATGCTTGTCATGGTTCAATCCAAAGTCGACTCGACATTAAGCATCGGACTGGATGAGGAGTCAACTTGAGGACCGCCGCTTTGAGTGTTTCGCTCCGACTGCTGTTGATATTGATTCCCAAATGGACGCTCCTGAGGACCGAAGAAGACCAGGGGCTGCTGCTCGGACTGCTCCTGACGAGGCTCCTTGGCCAGAAAGTCCAAGAACTAAGATCGAGGTCCGGGAATTGCTCAGCAATTCTAGCCCGAACCTCGCTCTTGACTTGTTCAGCGAGTGTCTGTAGAACCAACAAATAATATGAATGATAAAGAGAATGAAAGATATAAGAAAAGAAATTACAACAAAGACAAAAGATTACCTTGTACGTTTTAACAAAGTAAGGGGAGAGGATCAGGGATTTAAAGTCGAGCCCCTCCCCAGCTTCAGGCACTTGATCTGATCCTGTAACCTTTTAGCTCAGCCATGTAGGACTCCTTTTGAGTTCGCTTGCGAGCGTCCATGGATTTGATCTGATCCCCCTCCTCTGGAGGTCTGTGGTAAGGAGGGCGATGTTAGTGGTCGTCTGGGCGAACTTCCTCTTGAAATCATCTGCCTCGTCCTTAAAGGCCTTGGCCTCCGCCAGGGCAGTGTCCACCTTAATATCCAGGGAAGCCGCGTTCCCTTCAGTCTCGTCGAGCTTCGCCTCGAGCTCCTCATTCCTCTTCTTCCCAACCTCCACCTCCTTTCGGAGATGGAAAACCTCCTTGGAGCACTTATCTCCGAAGACACTAAGCTCACGGTGGATCAAATCGAACTCCACCGCATTCTACATAATGCAGAGTGAACCGTTGGAGGAGTACCAAAAAAAATAAAAAGAATCAAAGCAGCGAAACACATACCTCCAGTTGCCGGTGCTCGTAATAAACCAACCAGTTGAAGACCGAGCCCAATGCTAGATCCAGCATCGGGGGGTTCAGCAGCAGTTTCCGAGGCTGAACCAGAAAAGAGCCCACTCTCGTGTTCGGTGGGGGTGATCGACTGCACCAGGGACCTCTCCTGGTACCCTGTACGATCCTTAGGAGGATCCTGTTCGCGGGAACACTGGCGGCGGCGGTGCTTGGTGCTCCCAACATCCTTCTCTTTCTCCCGCTTGGACCTCTTATGCGATGTGGATTCCGAGCGAGTGGTTGGGCGAGAGGATTCCCCACGTTTCTGTTTCGGCGGGGTTGTAAATGGCAGAGGAGGCTGAGGGGGCGGATGCATAGTTGGCCCAGTTTGGGGACTCTTCGGAGGATTCTCCTCCTAACGATTGGTCTTAGCTTCACCTCGGGCTCTCATATTCTCTTGGAGAGCCCGAGCGACCTGCTCTGGTGGCACCCTGCTATGAGTCATGCTTTTCTGTAGTTTGACGAGCTGACCGTGCTGATCGAGGAGGGTGTCGGCAGTGACAACTCGGCCGAATTGTAGTGCCGGCCACTCACGATCAGCAATGCTAACGTCGTATGTGTGGTCGACTCTGGCTTGCTCGGAATCAGTCAACACCGTTCGCGCACATCCTACGATGTGAAAGAAAGATAATTAACAATCGAGCAACAAAAATTAAAGTAGATGAAGAAACAGTGACCCACGGATCGACATCCCACCGTGTCTAAGGAATTCTGGGTGTACTGGATTGAACTTGAGGTAGAAAAAGGAAGTCCACCAATCCGGGGAGTTTGACGGGGGCTTCTTCTCAAAATATGACCTTCCCGAAGCCCATCGGGTGAAGTAATAATAGTGATTGTCTCTGCACTAATTCATCCGATACATGTAATGCCATTCTCAGACAGTTGGGAGGTCGAGCCCTAGATCCATCCAATCTAAGAGCACCCCGACAAGGTGACACCAGCTATTCAGGGCGAGCTAGAACGGAGAGATGTTATAGGATGCAAACATTTCGCAAAAGAAGGGATGAACAGGTAGTCTGACCCCATTCTCCATTGCCACTGTGTAGAACATCACGAACCCTACCGACAGGTCGAAGCATCTTCGGTGGGGCTTGGGGATGATGTAGACAATGTTGTGACACGACATAGAGTCCGCCAGAGCTGTCATTTTAACCTTGGTGACCTCGGAAATTGCCCCCAGGACCTGATGGGATTCCCACCCAAAGGGGAGGACCCAATCGCCAGCCACCTCGGGCTCCGGGATAGCCTCAACAATCTCGCGACTGGTGCCACTAGTCTCGCCTCTCCCCATAGCTCGATCCAACCTCTGAAGAGTCTCAGAGAGAACCTTATCGCCTCCGAATTCGGATGATGAAGAGGGCTCTTCGGAAGATTCTTTGATATTCTTCCTTTTTTCTGGTGGACCTAGGCCTCTCTGGCCCTTGGAGAAGTAGGCTCCAATCCGGCCTAGTAAAGACAACTGCGCTAGGATCCCTCTCAGAGGGAAGGGGTAAATGGTAGCGTTGGGTTGAAATCCCTAGAACCAGGACTCTTGAGATTTTGAGAATCATAACTTGAAGACATTCTTAAAAAGAGACAAAAACCTAAAGAAGAAGAAAAGAAGAAGAAGAGCAATCAGTCAACCAACGTTTGAACGGAACCCTAGTTCTACCCTTTCTCGAACCCTGGAGACAAAAACCAAGGAGGGCAAGCAAGGAAACGAGGAGAGGAATTACCTTTCTTCTATTTTTTGAAGATGGGAAGTCTGGAATGATCGCCGAAGAAGCACAAGAAATCAGTCGCCAGAAATCGTAAGGAGATGGAAGAGAAAGGAAAGAGAGAGAATAAGCCTTGAAAAATGTGGCAGTCAAATTCCAAAAATGACGATTAAAAAGACTCGCACCCGTTCAATTGTCCACAATTCCCCTTACTTTACGCGATAATTACGCAACTGCCATTACTTTAGACAGCAAAATTAAAAAACAGTTCGAAAAGTCGAACTCCGACAAAAGGAGTTCGTCTGTTCAAGCTTATGTAAATCCTGTCAAGAGGAAAAAACCTCACCTCGATCTACACTTTCGGACATTAAAGAGGTCACAAACCTCATAGAAGACCCCAAAAAGAGCTAAAACAACTCGCAGGGGCTAACCAGATGGCTAATCAAAATAAAATCAGAGAGAACCCGAACTGTCCCTTCATAAATGTTGCGGTTTCGGGCCACAGTTGTGGCACTCGCTGCGACTTTATGGAGTTGCACGAGTAAGAAGGGTCGCCCACAGAGGAATTGATCCTTCGAGCCAAGAAGATGCTCTTAAAGCACTTCCAATTGTACCGAACTCTCACTTTTGAAGGGTTCAAAGAGCCGACATCTGGAAATACTTATAGTTCACCTATTAAGTTGACACTCAAAAGTTCAATTATTCGACCTACCAGGCTCTCCAGGGAATATCCCGCTAAGTCGAAGGCGCTATTGTTGGGGGTCGGTAACAAAAAGCCCAATTACAGGCCCAAATATACGACCCGCCACTTGCCTTTCAAGAAAAGGGGAGCAGATCAACCCAAGAGTAGTTCGAATAGAAAGGAGTTTCGATCGAGTGTGTCCGAAGAAAGTAGTTCGACCGAAGGCAATTCATTTAAAAGCAGTTCGGTTCAGCTGAGAAGAAGTCTGATGAATAAAGCTATGATAATGGATAAATCAAGCGAGCTGCCCAACGGTCGGGAAGGACCAATGAATGATGAGTTATGATGGCAGAACATTGGGAGAACGACAAGAAATGCACGCAGAAGACCAGGAATACATTTATTGCTACCTGGTGGAAAAATAGGAAACGCTCGAAGTTCAAATAAGCTTATAAATACCTCTTTTAAATTATTTTTTTGATTATCTAAGCTCGTGTATAAAAAATATAAGTTGTTAAATTTCCAAAGCTATTTGCATTGTAATTCTCATTGAGGAAGGTGATCGTCGGACTAGTTTACCTGTCGACGTTGGCTAGTTTGGTCTTGGATTGTAATTCGGTTTGATTTAAGCTCTAATTCACTTATTTCTTTTAGTTATTTTCTGCAATTCTTTCCATTATTTCCATATAAGTTTCTGGGGCTTAATTATCCGACAGAAAACACCCTCAATAGTTGGTGACTGGAGAAATTGACTTAGACAGTGCACCGCAAATCTTATATCGGGCCTTGTAAGAGTAAGGTATTGTGGAGCTCCTACAATACTTCGATAAAGTGTAGGCTGGGAGAATGTTAGTCCATCATTCAAAGCGAGCTTGTCACTGGGACACATAGGTGATTCACAAGGATTACAATCAATCAGATTCGCTCGATGGAGAAGATCTCCAATGTATTTAGGTTGGTGCAAGAATATACCTTGCTCAGTCCTGTATACCTCAATTCCCAGAAAGAAGCTCCCTGGACCAAGGGTTTTAAGAGAAAATTCCTTATCCAGATCAGAAATGAGATTTGTTATATGTGGTAAAAAAAATAATGAATATTAATTAATTAATTATGTCCTGGGTTGTGGAAATGAGGATTAATTAATTTAAAAGCCCACATTATTATTTGCCTTAGATATCAGGTCTGGCCTAACATAATTGCTTAATAGAGCCTATTAGGGTTTTAACCCTAGTTTTATAAATTACTCATTCTCTCATTAGATCTCATAAGTTACAACACAACGATTGAAACCCTAGAGAGAGAGAGAGAGTGAGAGAGAGAGAGAGAACAAGAGGCGGCACCACTGTGCAGATGGAGGAAGAAATTCGACCTTGTCCTACAGTGTGCAATCATGTGGAATCCTTACCAGTAGCAGGGTTGGAAGCAAGAGATGCAGATCTGAAGACTTAATCTGGAGAACCTATTTCTTGTTCCTTTTACTATTTCAATTAAATCTTGAATATTAATCTCTCATTCCATAGATTTAATTGATACGGTGGTGGACAGGGGCGGCACCAACATTGGACTGTCGGGGTCGGCCGCCCCCACGAAGTTTTGATTTTCTTTGTTTTTATACATATTTATTTTTTTAAAAAAAATAAATTTATATAATATCGATCCCATAAAATTGTAGTTAAGCCCCCACAATACTCGATTTCTACATCCGGCCCTGGTGGTGGAATCATATTCAGATTCAACGCGATTCAGATCTAGATTTGCAAATAAAAAGGTAACCATAAATCCATTGCATTAAATTCGTAGAAACATGCTAGGATTTATTATTATCGAATGATAATTATTTTGATATCCATGAATGGTTCGTGTTAATGGATCTATGATTCGGTTCATTAATCCCTACTAGAGATCACTAGGTTTGACATGTATGGACTCCAACTGCATTACATTCATGAGTATTTGAGAGTTTGTATGGCCTAAGCGGTGGTGTCAGATCATGACTGAGGATGAAGGAGAACTTGTGATGAGATGACAAAGAGCAAATGGTTTAGGAAGTTGTTTGAGGTTGAGTTGATACAACCCATCTTTCAGGTGGCCTTGAAGAAGTATCCGGTTTGTCAATTTGTCCTTTATCAAGTAATGAGAATGGTGAAACTCTATAACATTATTATCCTTTGTAAACTTGGTAATGCTGATCATGTTTTTAGTGATATTCGACACATAAAGGATATGATTTAAAATGGGGGAATGACTAAGATTAGAGCAGGGAAGTATGGACATACCAACATGTGAAATAGGCAGGGAGGAGCCATTCCCAACAATCACCGAGTCAAGTCCGGTGTATTCTTCCTTGAGTTGAAGCTTACTCAAGTTGGCAGCAATGTGCGATGTTGCACCACTATCAATCACCCAGTCAGAGGCTTGATCATCAATTACTAGACTGGAGGAAGCAAGGAGAGCCTGAGCTGATGAATCATAAGTTGATTCAGGTCCAGTAAATGATGTGTCAAACCTACGGAAGCATTTTTAAGCGACATGATTTGTTTTTCCACATAACTGGCAAATATCCGATTACAATAGAATCGGTCGCCACCTCGACCTTTAGATCGACCACCGCGACCTCCACGGAATGAATTCCTAGAAAAATAGCTTCCATTTGTTTGAGTGGCAACATGAGCAACCGGTGGAATAAAGTGCTGAGAGTTGTTGGACTGCAGGCGTAGCTCATGTGTTAGTAGCGCAAAATGAACTTTAGGTACTGTAAATTTGTCAGTTCTCGAGGTGAGATTCACCACTACAACATCAAACTCACTTCCAACTCCTTCAAGAACATGAAGGATGAACTCATCATCAAACATTTCTTGTCCCGCAACAGCGATATCATCAGCAATTTCCCTCATCTTGGACATATATTCATCCACATATAGAGTTCCTTTCTTTTGTGCATGAAGTTGACTTCGGAGTTGTAATATACGCTCTTTCGAGCAATTTTGAAAAAACTTATCTGACACATACCATATCTCATAAGCTGAAGCACAACGAGCTAAATGACCTAGCATTTGCTCTGAAACTGAAGAGAGTAACCAACTTACAAAAAACTAACCTCTTTTTACCCGACCAAGGTAGGTAGGATTCAATTAAACGGAAGAAGTATCCGAATGCTCACCATCGGAGGTTGCCAGAGTAATCGACAAATATTTCACCGGAGTTGAGATGATGCCAAGAAGATAGTCATCCAGCCCATACGTTCGCAGAGTGGAGAAAATTTGCGGTTGCCAATAGCTGTAATTGGCGCGAGTGAGTTTCAGAGACAAGGCCGAAAGAGTGATATTACTCGCCATGAAAGTGTTGTGAGATGAGAAAGAAGACGATCGAATGGAAGTTCACTTGTGGCTCAATACCATGTTAGATTGAGAGAAAATAGTTACAGAAAGAGAAAACATCTTTATTGCTCAACTTAGATAAATCGATACTAGATGATCGTTTCAACTGTTTAACAAAAAATAAAATTCTCTAGAATATCTATACTAACTTCTGTGTTTCTAGAAGCTTAACATCTTAACTGTATTTCTATACAACACGTCGAACTGAGCTGCGCAGATTCTCACGTGTCGCATGCATGAACTCTAATATAACTAACTCACGTGCTTTACAACAAAATAAAAGAGGGTCCTAGATATAACATCTAAGGTGGCTCATGCTTTCTCAACATATCGGATCCTGCATGGAGGTGATGTGGAACTATCATTGCTTTTCATACCATCATTGTGAGCTTGATCACATAATGCATTGGTTCCAAGCTTCTTCCTCGTTATCCAATCGTTTGAACTATTATAAAGTAGAGAAAGAGTTGAAACGCAAAATGCATTTTGTTTTTGCGTTTAGTTGGAGCAGTTTTATTCCATATTTTTCGCTTAGGTATTGGTTTTCGTTATGATTGGAGGTACTTTTAGTAAAGGATATATACATACTTTCAGACTAGAAATATGCCCAGGGGCGGCACTATGTATGAGCTGACGAGGTCGGTCGCCCCTATAGCGTTTTGATTTTTTTTTTATATAGATGTATTTTTTTAAAAAGATAAAATTATAAAATATCGATCCAATTACAATTGAGCCTCCACAATACTTGAGTTTTACATTCGCCCCTCATTATAGTGTGAGGACAATATTCACATTAAATTAATACAATCACTTTCTTTTAGCGTTCAAATTCCTTTTGGAATATCCAATTCACACGAAATTACCTACAGCATCTTATAAATTTGGTATTATAAAATGATATTCTCTTCAATCGCTAAAATATAATTTAACCTACATAAAAACAACAAAACTAAAAAAATGATCAAAAAAAAAAAGGAAACAACTCGACAAATGGCGGGAACACTTGCCGCCATTTCAGCCCCAAAAATTTGCCTGACTTTTTAAGCAAAATTCATCATAGATTTAAATCATTGAAATTCGAAAGGTTTCTCTCCTCGACCTTGCTCAAATTTCCTTCCCACCTCCTCTGATCGTCAATCAACATTATCAATAAAGGTGAGGCTTCAAATAAACCCTAGTCATTAGTAATTCTGTTTCTCATCTCTGTCTACTTGTTTTGTTTTACTGATTTCTGTTACT